>JAHBCN010006212.1:0-50360 GCA_019359885.1 Listronotus oregonensis | reverse complement strand
AAAAATAATTTTACAAAACCTATAGCTATTGTATGCTAGCTATGTGCATTTATTTTAAAATAAAATAGGATATTTATACAACAGCCCCAGCGATCATTCAAAAAACATATTCTAATAAAATTAGTTTAAACGCTTATTTTCCATTTAAATATAATTAATGCATTTTTATAATTTGCGGATTAAACATGATTTTAAAAAATTATGAGTAGATTTTATAAAAATGGCTGCCCACTTTAAATGTATAGATCTAGTTCAACTAAAATATTTACCCTTTAAATTCTCCGTAGTACACGCTATAGAATCTTAATTTAAGTGTAAGTAAGTTTCTGTTTGATCTAAAAAATAACAGTTGACCATTCTGTAAGTTCATCCAAACAGGTGTCTCAAAAAAAAAACATTATAAAAAATTAATAAATTTAAAAATTTTGTAAAGAAATCTTGATCCTAATTTATTGTTTCTTATCTTAAAATTAAAAATGAACTTTTTGTCCTAATCCTATGTTAAAAACAAGACAAGATCAAGACAATATCTTTTAAATTTTAAAAAGTTGGAAAAATCTCTAAAAATTCCTTACTTGGGCCGTTTTAAAAAGATGATCTTCTTGAAAATAATTGATTATAATATGATTTTAAACAAGTTAAAGGCGGACGCTGTCTGAAGAATTTTTTTAAATCGCAGTTTAAATATTTTGCATTAACATTTTGGACGACTCATTTAAGTAAACGGAATATTAAACTTTAAATTCTAATTTACAACTCGTATATCTTCGATTTCATATAAATTTAACGAAAACTGTGTAAAACGACTCTGAACTTTACTCTGAAGGCACGATCTCGTTCTTGGAGCAGAGCTGTAGGGGGTCAAAGCAAGAGAGGAGAAATGTTAAGTAACGCGCATTCGCATATTCGTTGTTTTCAAAATAAATCCTTCATAAATTAAAAGTGCTATAACGTCGAAAAAAAGCAGTCCAATTAATTGAATGAGGAATTCTTTTGGCAATAAAATAAAATTGTTCGATTATTTTGAAAATAAAAATCCATCAAATAACTATTTGAAAATTTTGCTAGTTTATGCGCACAAGGTCGTTGCCTCGGTATTTAAGATATTTAAGAAGGATGCAAGGTGAAGTAGTGATGCCACCACATTATCTATTATTCTATGATTCTAAAATTTGTTGGTTGGTTACCAAAAGTGACAAATATATATTTTTTTCTGACGTGAAATTAACCTTATTTTTGATCATTTAAAACTCAGACCATTTGTAAGTAAGTACTTATAATTTAATTTTTAGTTTTTGGCCCATTAGATGCCGAGATTTCTTAGTAATTAGAATTACCATAAATTTAGCTATGAGCCTCTTGCATAAAATTTATTTTGATCCAAATATACATCAAATCCCTTCCTTTGCCTATTAAAGAACTCTCTGCTAAATATCCTTTCTCAGAAAAAATTAGTTTCGGCCTATTTACCAATTAATGTTCATATCTAACTTTTTAAATCTGATGTCAGGCCAAAACAGCTTGGTCTGCTCAGTTTTTTACTTCGATTTCTCATATTATTCAGAGCAAAAACAGAAAACCATACGCGTTTCTTTATTTTCATTTTAGATAAATCGGTTTAATGTTAATTAAATATACCATGAAATGAAAAGGTAATTAGTAATTACGCAGTAAAAATCCATCGAAGTTACCACAATTTTTTTTTTATAGAAGACAGCTTGAAGCACTAAATTTTGTTTATTCTTGTTTGAGAAAAACAATGATTTAGTTGGATTAGTATTAGAATAAAAATTCGGTTCTCTTTGAAAGGAAACATTAAAAGTAGCCAAAAAGGTTTATTTTGAACTGCGGCCGTCTTTGCTTTTTATAATGTGGCTCTTCCCGCATGTGTCTATAAAAATAGACAATATAAAAAGCAAAGACGACCGTCAGTAGAAAATTAAACCTTTTTAGCTACTTTTTGTGTTCTTTTTCTTTTTAAAGGACACCGAATTTTCATTCTAACACTGATCCAACTATAAGTAATCATTACTAAAATTTAATAGAGTTTGGGGTGGGTAGAAGAGAAGATCTAATAAATTAAAATTTTGGTTAAAAACGGAGGGAAAGTAAATGGCTTCTTTAATAAGATTGGTGTGTAAGTAAGTTCAAGGTTTTTGGCTGCTCTACTTTAAAAATTAATTTTTGGAAATTTTAACGAATAATCAATTTATCGGAGTGGACGGGAAAATAATAACATTAACTTTTGCTTTCAAAAAGTCAAAGACAAAGAACATTAAGTATTTACCTGCTCTATTTAAAAAATTTAAGCAAAAATAATTTACGGCTCCATGGAGATAATTTAAAAATTAATAAAATTCAAACTTTGATGTCATGCTTTGTGGCTAGGTTCAAAAGTATAAAAAAACATATGGGTAGGTCAAAACTTTCGCAGCTTGCAATAATATTGAAAAAGACCACATCATTAAAGACCTCATTAAGAGCTCTAATTTACATTTATTTATCGTAAATTTTGGTTAAAAAACTAAATACAAATATTGTATTCTGAATTATGAAAGGTTTAAATAAAAAATTCTATCTGCTTTACCTTTACATTTAGTTGAAAGGTGTTTCAGTGCAGTAGTCTGGTGAACATGTACCTTTTTGGATGAAAAAATTGTGCCCCATTGAAAGGTGGTTTTGGGCCATGAGCGCATAGAATTAAATTGTAAACGAAAAAAAAGTACTCAGTTAGTACAATACCAATCTAGTGTTTTTTATCCTTGCGTTGAATGCGTGAGGGTATGGAGGAGGTTGTTAAATTGTATAATTCTGAGGCACCAAAAATGTTGTTTTATTAAAAACATTTCTTCTCAGTACCTCAAGTCTTCTTGCATCTAGAGCACCTCCTCGTGGTGACGGTGGTAACGTTGATTTTAATTAATATTGTTTGTATAACCAAAAATAACACAAGGGATATAAAAAATAAAAAAATACAAACAATATTAATTAAAATCAACGTTAAGTATGATTTTGACTGGCTGAGCCCCTGGATGCGAATTACGCCGTCATGGCAAGAAGATTAAGAGATTAACACAGATTAACACATATTCGATGCCTTGTGATTCCTCTGGAGTCCGTCCTGAAGGGGAAGAGATGCAAGCGGTGGATGCTTCAGGAGGATATGGTCAGCTTCTGGTGCGGGGATACCCCGAAAGGACTACTGGCCTTAGCGAAAAACTTATTTGTATTTCTTGTGGAGTGAATCTTATAAGAAATAGAAAACGTTTGCGGACATACACTCCTTCTGGTTCTGAAATAAATGTCGTTCCTTAAGTCCAAATGATTACTTATATCAGAAATGTTGGCTGAGATTTATTCGAAATAGACAGTCCAAAATAACGATAATATGGAAATACAATCTATCAAAAAAAGTTCTGAAGAAACAAAAGATCTTCTCAGACTTGACATTTCAAGAGCATCCAGTACACAGTCTCAATGCATTTTCGGCTGTCATTCAGGACGGTTCCGCAGCAGACAGAGCGCAAGTATTAAAATATTTTCGATTTTACATCCCTCAAGATTCAAGAGTCTGTTCTGATCACAATAACTTTTACTGGACAGAGATTTCTTGAGAATCAGGAAACATTTTTGCAGCGGCTTTTAGGAAAGTTCCTCCTCATTTCAGATCTTTTTTCCAATTTTGAATATATTTGATAGTTTTCGACATATTAAAAAAAACCAAACCCCTACTTTTTTTAAATTGTTTATAACTTTTGCAATTTTTATCGGCCCCTTTGGGACTTTTCCTTAAACTTCCTACATAATATTCCGAATCGAATGATACCTTGATCGCAATTTTCGGAGAATTTACAAAAATTTGATCCAAAAAGGTACATGTTGACTAGACTACAGTGCATTTGTTGCAGATCACTGACAACGGCTATTTGCGGTTGTTGGTTGGGTCGATGGTACCAAAAATAACCAAATTAAGGTTTAACCATCTTACTAATGATTTTTGTATGCTAATTTGAATCATTTTAATAATGCTACGACATTACACTTTATTTTGGCTTTTATATCCGAATATCGCGTTTTGCTTTTAAAATAATTTAAAATTTAAGTAGATTACCTTGTCATTTACCAAGAAAATTTGTAATAACCTTTGGTAAAACAAAGGCTATTCTTGCCAAAAAAAATTATAGAAATAATTTCAGAATAATTTGTATATTTCAATTCCGGCAAAGGTTCCTAAATAAAAATGGAACAGTTGGTAAAAGTTTATTTTATAATTTTATTGGTTATTTTTTAATCTTCAAAAACAATTTTTAACCCGTCTTTATATTCTAGGAGCCAGCTTATATCAGACAACACATATTTTAACAAACCTCAAATTCCATCCAGTGAATCTGTTATACCGTTGATTGAGAAGTGGGAAGATACGCATATTTATGGGCTAAAACGTGACGAATAAAATGCGTGGCGGATAGATGGCTCTGCATGTCAAGATCGCTTAAATGCGTAGAAATTGTCAAGGCAATGGCTATTCCATTCTTCGCCTATCCATCGACAGGTCTAGTCATTGAGAGGAGTTTTCGCAAGTAGTGTTTTTAAATATTACGTACGTTCCATTGATTAACGAGGATTTCGCATATCTTGGCGCCGACAGTCTCGGGGTTTTCCAACCTAAAGAGATAATATACCTATACGGAATTAATCTATTAATAATTGGGATATGAGTAAAAAGGTATAGGGTTATTTAGAGTTATATTTTCACCGCCTTATTATTTTTACAAAACAAAAAGTTAAATAACCATGTGTAGTTTATTTTTTAGCGACATTTTTATTTTATTCTTTTGGAATTCTCCTATGAAAAGTGATTTTTTTTAATGTAAATGACGTTAGCAGGTTTCGAAACAATGTCGCTAATACAAAATTAATTAAATTTGCATCAAGTGTAAGTTTATGAAAGTTAGGCATCCTTAAAATTTATAAATATCATCGATCCTATTACTGTTTTAATCGTGTTTTAAAAGTCTTATATAATAAATTTACTTATTTGTCTAATGACCCCAATCAAAATTTACAGAATAATGTTTTGTACAGTGCTTTTATTTTTATTTATCATACGTTTATAAGTCTATAAAAATAATTATTTTCGAACCAAATGGATTTAAAAAAATAGTGCTTCTTGTTTAATTTTGTGCTATTGTTACACCATTGGTTTACTCATTGTTACACTACAAAACAATAACTTGGATTTATATTTGTTGTAAATTTATAGAAAGAAAGGGCATGTGTTGCATATTAACGTAAAAAGAAAAAAAGTATTTTTAATTATTTATTGGCATAATACTGGGTGTTTATTAGTTAAGTGCCCATATTACAGGGTGTTAAAATTTTATGTAAAAATAACTTTTTTATCATAATTTTCTAACCGCTTTAGATATTTTTTTATTATATAAAGGAGCATTTTTTAACGTAAGATTTTGTTATTTTTACCAGTTACGTCCGTATGGGGTTTAAAGTAAATATTTTCGTTTGGATAAAAATGGTACGCCACTGATTTTTCCAAAAAGCAAATAATAATTTAAAATTTTTGTAGGCACCCACCATGCGTGGAAATACTGGGACACAAATTAAATTTTAAATAGTGTGTACTAAATGTACAATATTTCATAAAGATATCGAAGAGTGATAGGAAAATTATAATGATAAAAAATTGAATTTTAACCCCCTGTAGTTTAAAAATTAAAAAGTTTATACAATATTACCTTTTCTTATTAGAATCACACAAGGACTCATATCATATATTATCGGCCCTCAATAAACATTCATTATGTATAGGGCGTAAAAAATAAGTTTTGTCAATAACTATAATTTTTGACTATAAAAAAACAGAAGAGAGAAGAGCACTTGACTTTTTAGTTAAAAAAAAATATATAGGAATTGGTTTTTAACATATTCAAAAAGTGGTATAATACACCTAATAATAAAGTTAATTACAAAATATTTCCCAAAATTCATTAAATCATAAATCTTTAAAAATTATATTTTATGGAAAAGGTTAAGCAAAAGCTATTTGTGTAACTCATTATATTTTCTGAAATATTGCGTCACCCGTCCCGCAAAAATCACTCCTTATACAAAATTTGGTTTTTGGTAGCTAATTTCATAAAAGAATGAAGAATTCTTACAGTTTTTGTTGCAAACGGTCATAAATAAAACATAACAGTTTTTTATTGAAATCAAAAATAATAGAAAGTCTAGAAATGTTTTTCTTTCAGAACAAAACATAAAAACTTATTAAAGAAAAAGAAGCCAGACGGTTGAAGATAATACCAATGAAAACGACGACGTAATTTTTTCCCATTACACTTGCGAAAGCTTATGCATAAGTCCTGTACCTAGCACATCCAGAACGACTAAAGTTCCTAAAATAGTACAAGAAGTGTGCGAAATAACGACTCCATCATCGACAAAGTCACAGATAAGAAAACGATTGTTTAATTTAAGTCTAAAATTTGATATTTAAAAAAACGCAATAGAGCAAAACAGATGCAAAATTTTCGACTCAAACAAAAAGCCACTAAAGAAAATATTTTATCTAGTTTATTTAAAGATTAAAGTGTTAGTGTAAAAACTTTTATTAATATGCAATTGCCAACACGTAAGAAAAATTGCTGTAAACTTAACAAAAAACATTTTGCTCTATCTGTTTATATTACAAATCGCCTAGCTGTTATAAATTTTTAAGAAATAAGCTATTTTTTTCTCTACCGTCTGTGCGTTCAATTCAGTCATGGTTAAAAGTAATTAACTTAAAAACAGGTCTTAAAAACACATTAACCAAAAAGCTTGCTATGAAAGTAAAAACAATGGATAAAACAAAACGCGTGTGTGCAGTACTATTTAATGAAATCATGCTAAAACCTGAGTTAGACTACAATAAAGCCATTTGAAGGTATTGAAGGTTCCGAAGATATGGGATTTCTTGGTCGCAATAACTCTATTGCGAATATGCTCTAGTTTTGTACACAAGAGGCATATTTGGATTTTAGAAAATCCCCTTGTGTTATTTTTGGTTATAAAAACAAAATTAATTAAAATCAACGTTAATTATGCACACGCAACAAAATAAAATCAATATTTAATTTTTTTTACTGTTCAAAAGTATAACAAGCTTTTTTAGTTTTCTTTATCACAGTGCTGAAACTAAATGTCGGATTAGTTTCCACAATATATATTTAAATTATACGAAAAATACATTAAACACTCTTCAACGGTTAAACGTATGTCTTGGCTTTTTAATAAGCCCTAATGAGCCAAAAAAGGGAAGGGTGTTCACTTTATTTTTACTGGATATTGAATTCCTTAAAAAGGAAAAGTTAAAATAAAAATCTATATTTTATGGCCATATTATATTGGGGACCGCAATAAAACTTCATAGAGGGCAATGCGAAAGCCACATCCTATAAGATGTGCTAAAACTCCCATCCAAGCGGGCTGGGTGTTTATGATACAAAAATTTCGAATCCAAAATGTCGAGTTGCCCGATTTACCGATAAAGGCGCCACAAGTCGAGGACTGAAAACTATGGCAAAGGTGTAAAGGGGTGAGTAAGGTGGTCTAAAGAAAGAGATGGGCATAGTGCAAGGGTAGTAAACTTAACAAGGAGTGCTCGATTTTTACTATTTGTCCGCAGATATAGGTTATGTTTGGACGTCACCCGTTTGCCCATTTTGCCCAGAAGGTAGATTTATTTTATTAATTTTTGTTAAATATTCAACTTTTAAAACTATTTTGGATATGTACTTACTATTAGAACTGTAATGTATAATATTTTAAAAATTAAGACTTTATATTACTTGTAAACAAAACAAACAGGCAAACAGATTACGTCACAAATACCGAATTGACATTTAAATTGGTTTATATGGGCTTAAATGGGATCGAGCACTCCTTGTTAGGTTTATCACCCTTGGGCATAGTGCACGCGTTATAGGTATGGCGTAACTTTTTACTTTTCAATCAACGGTTATACCCAAGGGTGATAAACCTAACAAGGAGTGCTCGATCCCATTTAAGCCCATATAAACCAATTTAAATGTCAATTCGGTATTTGTGACGTAATCTGTTTGCCTGTTTGTTTTGTTTACAAGTAATATAAAGTCTTAATTTTTTAAAAATATTATACATTACAGTTCTAATAGTAAGTACATATCCAAAATAGTTTTTAAAAGTTGAATATTTAACAAAAATTAATAAAATAAATCTGCCTTCTGGGCAAAATGGGCAAACGGGTGACGTCCAAACATAACCTATATCTGCGGACAAATAGTAAAAATCGAGCACTCCTTGTTAAGTTTACTACCCTTGGGTTATACCCACTAAACAAGACCTGGGGGCAAGCTAAGCTCGGCCGCGGTGGGTTCGGGGTCACTCAGGTGTGACAGGTATAAAAATCGAGTTAATTTCAATGGTATTTTAACAAGTCTGCCGTTTTAATATGTTTCTATTGTAATCGGAATATAATAATGGCAGCCAATTTTCGTAGTTCGCGGCAGCCACTTTTAAATATTCCAAAAATTTTTAATTTCGAAAGTATTTTAACAAACCTAAAATTTATATATGTTTAAAACTATTTTAAACTTACATTAGTTTTGGCAGACATTTCTTCCGGTTACAAAAACCTGGCAGACGGCGCAACTTTTCGTCTAGCGCGTACAGGTATAAAAATCGGGTTAATTTTAATAGTATTTTAACAAGTTTTCCGTTTTATTATTGTATTAAAGACCTCTACTGTAATCGAAAAATAATGATGGCAAACTATTTTAGCGGTTCTGACGTCACGGCAGCCACTTTTGAATATTCCAACATTAATGTGTTCTTTAATTAAATTAATATATTGGTATAAATTTATTAAAAATATGAATAGGAGTTTAAATTATTGTACTTGTAATATTTCCATAATACTTTTTTATATATTATAGTTTTAAAATGGCCCCGTGTTTCTTATTGCCCATCTTTATACCAATAAATGTGCTTGTTCACGTGTACTCATACTCATATAATTTTTTAAATTTATTTTGCGAATAATTAATAGTAAACAGATTATAGGGTATAAAATTAATATTATGGTCATAAGTATGCATACCTTGGACAAAAGGTTGCACTGTATACCGGATTTTTGTAACCGAAAAAAATATTTGCCAAAATTAATATAAATTCAAAATAATTTAATAAATAACATATATAAATTTCAGATTTTGTTCAAATACTTTTGAAATTAAATTTTTTGAAATATTCAAAAGTCACCGTTACTCTACAATATTTTTGCTTATGATATTTTCACTTACATAAATCAGGTATTACCAGAAGGGCCATATGTGCTACAATGTGCTGATGACACCTCCATTGTGGTACATCATAAAAGTATAGAAAAAGCGGTACAATCATTACAAATCACACTAAATGATATTATTGCTTGGTTTCAAAGATGGAAGCTAAAAGTTAATCCTACAAAGACACAGTTCATACTATTTCACCATAAAATACGAAATTCATCACCATCTATACAAAAACAGAACCATCAAATAAACCCATAGCCACATATCAAATACCTAGGCATCAGTTTTAACAATAAGCTTAATTTTAAACACCACTTGACAAATATAAAAAAGAAAATGATTGCTATAGTTTGTCCAAGCTAACATTTTTGTGTTGGCTTACATGTTCAAAAACAAAAATTACTAGACTCAACGTCAAAATCAGCTGATTGGCGTAAATCACCCAGTAATGGATTAACGGCATTTCAATTTTTGTATTAAATTTTTTTTGTGTTTGGGTGTGTTATTTCGTGTTTTAAAGCAATTAGTGAGATTAGAGATTACTCTGCAGTGTTTTTTTTTTTTTGTGGACTATTTGACATTTTTTATATTTAATAATTTATTTTATTTTGGACTAAGTTTTTATTTTTATTGGTTTTAAGAAAAAACCACTAGAATAGATATTTTTTAGTGTATAAATCACAATGATTACTGTATTTCCAGTTTGGAAAAGCTTCGAAACCCAGAAAATATAACCTAATAAATATTTTTTGAAAAATGATGCTATCAGAATAGTGATCTTGCAAAAGGTAAAATAACTCGTTTTAAGAGTATCATAATCTAAAAATACATCCTCAGGTGTGCCAAATATTTTAAGATTTAAATATATTTTAAATTTTTTTTAGGATCGCATAGTGGCAGTTGCTGACAATATAAGAAGCAAAATATGAAATTTATAAGTAACTTAGGCTTAATGGAAAAACCAAATGTGAGAGGGAAAGAAGCATGAGAAGGAAATTTTCAAAAGGTTTTATGGAAAATGAAGATTTAGGAAAAAATAAAAATCTTTGGGTGTTTCTCAAAACCTGGATCTTCTCAAACAGCTCTTTCCGCAGGTCTTGGCAGGATGACGATGTAACTTTTAGTGGAAAGGTAAAACATTGTAATGACTAATTATACGCTAGAAAAAAAGTACTTTCCTACACTTAAGGAAAAATTGAAGGGCCCATTTTTTTTTAAATCACAAGGTTAAGCACTTTAACAATCCTCTAATAAAATTTTGCCTTATAAATTATCACAGTTTTACAAAAAAGCTTTCTCTTGCACACCGACAAGCTGTAGAAGACCTGTTTCTCTTTTAGGAATATTTTTACAGCTTTTGCTTAGCATTAGCTGTCATAATTCCTTCTTTTGTATATCCCCAAATTTGAGCAAATTAAAAAATCTAATCAGATGCATCCCTTTATTGTCCACTTCCATTTCCCACTTTTTTCCGCACCTTCATCTCTAGAGTTTCGAGACTACGAAATCTTAGAATAGAATAGAATAGAATAGAAAACTTCTTTATTTCAAATTACATTAATTATACCCCTGCATAAACAACACAAAATGAAATGACGTCAGCAAAAAAAAAATAAGCCTATCTAAGTTAGGCACTAAATAATAACAATAATATATACACATCTATACAAAACATTCAACAATACAATCAGTGTCCATTATAAATATTCCTATAATTAGATTTCCAAGTAATCAAATTACCCAACCAAGTAATCATTTATTGAATAAGGCTCCAAGTCTAAAGTAATTTTTTCAACTTTTCCCTTTTTAAAAAATCTTTCGCTCCTAGCATTTTTTTAAATTTTGTTATCTAACTTGTTATACTTTAAACCCATATAATATGGGCTTTTTTTAATATCTTAAACTGGATTGGGTAATTTATATTGCTTGTTCTAGTGTTATAGTTATGAGTATTTTCTTCACAGAGAATGTCCCTTATTTCGGTAAAAAAACAAAATAACATCAAAATATACATGGCGTAAATGGTTAGTATGCCTTTTAATTTAAAAACTCCTCTGGGGCTGTAAATATGACATTTTACATAATATTCTTAAAGCCCTTCTGTATAACAAAAATTTTTTGTATCCGCGAGTTTGCTGCCCAAAAAATAACACCAAACCTAGCCGTGGATTCAAAATTCGCAAAGTATAAAGTTTTTCATTGCAGTTTCATCCAGATATTTTGATACAATGCGGAACAAAACATATTTTATTAAGTTTATTACTAAGATGTTCTATATGGGATGACCAATCCAAAAATTCGTCTATCTGAATGCCAAAATTTTGTATTTTTTGGATAGAAAATTGATATTCATTAATTTTAATTAACTCGGCTTTTTTTTTTTGTTCAACTTTGTTTTAAATAGGAAGTGTTTGTTTTATTTTCATTTAAAAGTAACTTATTGTCTTCAAACCAGTTTTTGCTCTTTATAAAAATATCTGTTGCATTTCCTTCTATATCGCTAAATTCTTTACCAGCAGCTAGTAAATTGGTATATCATCAGCATATGCAGTGATACAAGAATTATCATTTTCTTGGATTTGAAGATTTAAATCATTGACAAAAATTATGAATAATATTGGTCCAAGTATACTCCCCTGTGGAATACAACTGTGTTTTGCGATATTTCTGATTTATAATATACATTGTTTATTTGAATGCTTACCCGTTGAGTTCTTTTACTTAAATATGACTTAAACCAATCTAACGCATTTCCCCTTACTCCATATAGATTCAGTTTTTTTAAAAGTAATTCTCTATCTAAACAGTCATATGCCTTGGATAGATCTAAGAATATTCCGATTGCCATGTTACCCTGCTCCAGACATTTCAAAATTGCCTGTGTAAATTGAAAGATAGCCGTCTGAACTGATTTCCCTTCACGATAGCCATGCTGGTTGTTTGACAGAAGGTCATTGCTTTTCATAAATTCAATCAGTCGACTGCACATTACTAGCTCAAACAACTTCGAAAAACCAGAGGAGCAAACTTATTGGCTATAATTATCATACAACTCTGGATCGCCTTTGTTTTTATAAAGTGGCTTAATTAATGCTAATTTTAATTGATCAGGAAAAATTCCTTCCCGTAGTGAGTTGTTTATGATGTAACATACAACATCGATGATTACTGGAATACTCAGTTTCATTATTATCGTAGGTATTTCGTCATCCCCACTACTTTGTTTGTTTTTAATTTTCTTACTTAAGTGGAGTATTTCTTGCGGTGTTACAGGTCTAACATACATACTTTGGTTTTTTTTTTTAAATCTTGCATTGGTATTTTTTGTGTTTAATATGTTTCATCAGTTCCGGCACTATCTTTAATAAAAAATTATTATAATTATTTGAAATATCTTCAGGATTTCCAGAAATCATCGCGTTGCCCGTTGATAATCGTCCAACAATATCATTATGAATAGACCACATGGTATTATTTTTATTATCGGATTGTTTTATTTTAGTTGCATAATTCTTAGATCTACTTTTAATTAATAAATTGTCATACTCATTTTTAACAGTTTTATACATTTCCCTAAAATTAATGCTCTTATCTTTTAATGTTAATAATATATCTAACTTATTTTTTACTGCTTTTATTTCTTCCGAGATTTCATACAAAGACTTTTTCTTATGTTTTTTATTTACTACTATTTAATCTTATCAGTAATTTACATCTGACTTCACTCTAGACACTCGTAGTATGTGAACACTTAGACTTTAAGCATAAGGGGTATCCTGAGAAAAATACACATATATGACAGATTCGGTAGATACCTCAGTTAGGGTCTCTTTCATACATAGGACATATGATTAAACCTGTAGTTCTTAGAAAACATTAAACTACAGAACACATTTGCTGCATTCTTATGAAACATTAAAGTATATTTAATTAAAAAACTAATGAAATACTTATATTTTCCTTAGATACATTATTCTACATGCTGGTTCAGAAAAAGGATTTGTTGATGGTGCCAGTAGAAGTTTTAAATCGAAAACAAAAACAGGATATTACCATGACGAGATGAAAGTTGAAAATTTTGAGAAGTGGGTTAGAGATGATCTACTACCTAATTTGAAAAAGCCCTTAATTAGTCATTTTAGGTAATGGCAGCTACCATAGTAGGTTGTTAGAAAACTGGCCATATAGTGGCGGGAAGAAAGAAAATATGGTTAAATGGTTAAAAAAACGAAATATTTCTTTTGCAAAATCGGCGACAAAATAGATTTTGTGGTGCTTGATTCAGCGCCTACCAAAGTCTTCCAAATCTTATGTTGTCGATGCTCTTATTCAGGAGGGTGGTCATCAAGTGCTGCACTTGCATCCATATCATTGTAACTTCAATGCTATGGAAATGGTATATATTTAAAAATAATAAGACATTCCCTATTTTATGGGACCCACATTATTAGTATATTAATAAGGTAAATGGTAATAAAAATCATCTTTCTTCTTTTAACTTTTTAGCTTTTCTTTATTAAACTACCTTACTGCTTTTAATAAAAAGCTAAATATTAAATGACTATTTCATTTAAACACATAACATCAATGACCACAGTAGTTGCCAAAATGCTTGAACTCACAAGCAACCATTTACAGTCCAGCTGCTAAAACTCCAAACCTACCACTTTGTCTGCTCTCTTATCTTAGAAGTGTCCAGACTAGTATCTGCTGCATGCATATTGCATACATTTTTCTTTCGTCATTACACACATTTGCTTTTTTCATAAAAACCCCTGGTGGCCATTGCCACTTCTAAAGCCTTAAACACGACCTTCCAACGTTTTTGATAAATTTATTTTATAAAATATAAGCATCTTATTGTGTTAATGATACTCTGAATAAATACATGATTATTACTGTTTTGTTTTATTTATTTTATAATTTAATATAGGAAGCAGCTAATGAAGTTATATCAGATGAAATAAATCGACTTTAGGCATCTTTACAAAATTGTAAATTTGCATAATAAGGGATATCGAACCATCCCTTATAGTGAGATATTTTATCAGGATATTTCAATTCAACTGTTAAGAGTTTGCCTGCAAATATAACACAACATAACAGGTCTGTTTGATATTCAGAAATAGTGTACACTATTTTACATTTTTTTTACGTACCTAAGCGCTCTAATTGAAGGTGTATTTAAGGACTAAGTGTGTACAAAAAGTGTAAAATAGTGTAAACTATTTCTAAATAACAAACAATAAATAACTATTAATCTGCACTAGATAGGCGAAAATGATAATTTTTAATAAAATATTATGGCCAAACATCAAGCTTTCACATTTTATGCAAATATATGAACAGCAAGAAAAAAATACTGATGAATTTAGTTATTGTAATCTAACATTTTTTTTAAGATATTAAAATTTTGAAACTCCCTTCCCTCAGTACGGTCCTGACTAAAATTCTTATATCAGCCAACTTAAATCTAAAAAAAAAATTTACTAATATGTAGGGATATTCGCATTGCCAACCTAAAAATGTTAGCTTGGACAAACTATAGAAGTAAACATTTTTGGTCCCTAACGTATAGAAACCATGGAATTAATATCAAGACTGCCTGTCATATATACAAAATGCTTTGTCGACCAATTATCGAGTATGGTCAAATAATATTCAATTCCTGTAGAAAGACAGCTGCTACAATAATAGAAGTAGCAGAACGAACAAGTCTCCGCACAATTACGAAGATTAGACATCCAGATAATCCACTGCAAAATCCAGCGAATGCATATTTGTATGAAAGAACAGGAATAGAGCCTATTTCAGAGAAAATGAAAACACTTACCAAAAAATTTGCCAGTCAACTTTACAATCATGAAACCCCCCATTTTAAACTTCCCACAAACCAGGAGGAGACAGTATCCAGAAAAAACTATATTTCAAACTTTACTACACTATAGAAATGAACTTTAATCATTACTAATTTTTTTATAGTGTCTCTAAAATTAGTTTTTTTGTTATTTTAAACACCCTAATCTTTGTTACCACTGCCGTATGTACATACAAATTGTTTTTTGGACAGTTTTTTTTATGTTCAATAATAAGTGGCTGCCGTGACGTCAGAACCGCTAAAATTGTCTGCCATCGTTATTTTCCGATTAAAGTAAAGTTATATAATGAAATATTTTAACGGCAGACTTGTTAAAATACTAATCAAATCAACCTGATTTTTATACATGTTACACTTTAGTGACTTCGAACCCTCCGCGGCCGGGCTTAGCTAGTCCCCATGTCTTGTTAAGTGGGTATAACAATCTTACTGAATGGAATTTGAGGTTTGTTATAATTTGTGTTGTCGACTTTAAGCTGGCTCCTAGACTATTGGGATTGCCCCTTTAGAAAACAGTTCTTGGGTTGATTTTATTTAAAAACTGTTGTCCTAATTCGCGGCGTCCCTATTAAATATAAGACATAGCTATATTATATAAATATTTTTAAAAAGTTAATAAAAATGCTACCTTATAGAAAGTGTCTAACCTAAAATAGGTCCCCTTTAAAACAGATGTCTTTTACTATAGAATATACCGTTGGTATTTTATCATATTTGCGTGTACAAAACACAGATTAATTAAACTCCCTTACGATTTGCAGATCATTGAATTAAATTTAATTTAAAAAAATAGATTAGTTTAAAAATAAGTTTTTAAAATACAAAAATAATTTATTTTACCAATGACCTGAAGGTGAAGATATTTTGTAAACTACTGTTTTGATGTCTCAGAATTAGATTTCCTTTAGCAAATATGTAATACTTAATATTCAACATATTGAAAACTTTTTAAAATGTAAATTAGCATTTTTTTAATGAGTTGATATAATAGCTATGTATTCAAGTTTTTGGTAATTATTAATAAAATCAGCATAATAACCTATTTTTTTATCGTACTGACGTATTAACATTTTAAAATTTTATGCAAATAAAGCGTAGCCTTGAAAAAATTAAAATATTATTAAATTTTAATTTTATAATTTATTGATATTAAATAGTTCCAAAACATTTTTCGGTTTAACATAATACAGGAGTGTTCCAAAATTAGCGCACAACATGGGCGTAGCCAGGATTTTGGTTTACCGGGGGGCTGCCTATATAAAATAATATTATTCAGAAAAAACTTTATTTTGGTATGTTTTCTTTGGGATTACTCGCCATACAATTTACCTTTTACTATTGAGGGGCCATCCATAAATTATGTCACACCTTAAGGAGGGGAAAGAGGTGTGGAGGAATGTGACATTGTGTGACAAAGGGTGTGGTCAGCTTTGTGACATAACATGTAAAAATCTAAATTATTAAAGCGCAAAACTTAAAGCTTGCGAATTTTTTTATTTTTTATTTTGTCAATTATTTAAAATATTTAATTTAAAAAATATTTTTAATAAAAATAAAAAAAAACTTGAAATTATTGGTTTGATGTTTAGATGTAAACTTTCAAAATATGTGACGTCACACTAGGCGGAGGGGGTCTCACAAATGTGACGAGTTGTGACAGGGACGGGAGGAGGGGCAAAAAATTATGAAATTCGTCTGACGTAATTTATGGATGGCCCCTTATGACAAAACGTCATAAATAGTAAAAAGCATTTAGAATTTCCTAACTTTTTAATTGAAAATTTTTAATCTTGACAACGCTGGCTGTCTTGTCACCAAAACTTAGATTAGTGTTTTTGTTTTTAGTGTTTTTTTGGGTCTTTCCTTTTTGTTGCAGGTGATCTAAAAGTTCATAGGGGTCAATAGGTCTAAGCAGGCTTAGTTCGTTCTACCCCGGGACCTGGATCGAAGTGGTTCTATTTTCTAAAAAATTGTAAGAAGAGTAATCCCAAAAAAACATCCTAAAACATGAATCCGCCACAAAACTATACAACCTATTTAAAAACTTTATTATTATATTAAAAATAATAAAATTTTAAGATATAAAAAGAAAAAATTTATACATAACAAAAAATATTACCCATATGAAAAAAAAATCATCTTTGGGGCACAAGTCCAGTAAAAATTTATTTTTTACTAAGAAAAATATCTGTAACTTTTCATAATAAACGTAAAAATTATTTAATAAACCTTTTCCACTGCCTATCCTATCATATTTTTCTTAGACAAGATTTGAAATCAAAATTTAATTAAGATAATTATTATTAAATTTTTTTGAAACACAGGTTTTTTAAAATTTAATAGTTGTAGCAATATTGCACTCTTACAATACTTGAAAATTAATACAATTTTATCTTTAACGGTTTTCAAAATTACATATAAAAAACTATTGTAAAATATAGGGAAAGCATTTTTGTTTCTGTTGTATTTATATTTATTATTTTCTATTTTTTTAATGTATTTTAAAAAGTAGTTTTTGGGATCCGGAAAAGTCGCATTTGCCTAAATTATTTTTAAAAGTCTGCTGAAATTATTTTATACAAGTATCTCGCCAAAAAAGAAAAAAAAAATATAATATGTTTTTTATTTAATTTATTAGGTCTTAATAGGTAAATATGTGTTTTCTTTGCTTTGCCATTTTTCCAATCAAGTTTTTAATTTGGTTTTAATTGGTCCTACCTGTGTTATTTTAAGTTTTATTATTAAAATTGAAAAAACTACTTGATCTGACAAAATATGTTAAACTATATTTCATAACGCTTTAAATGTTTTATTAAAGTAGACAAACAATATATTAAGCCTAAGTTAAGACCATTCCTGGATTAATCGGAAGTGCTTCAAATCAAATAAATGAATCAAAATTATAGATTTAGCTTCTTTTATATACGTCTTAAATTTTATTTTTCTATTCCGACTAATAAAAATATTGGAGGCAGCCACTTTTGAGACCTAACATTACAGCGATTTCCGTTTTATCTAAAAATTTTAGATACTCTTTATTTAAGACACCACATTTCCATATAGGTTTAAATATTGCTGTCTAACAAAAAGACATTTTGGATCCTGTCACAGGCAAGAAAATTAAAACTGTTTGAACTACAGCCTAACGATTTGTTTTTTCCCGTCCCACTTTTTTTATAAGCTTCTTACTTGTGTTTAAATTTTATACAATAAAGTGCTTTTACGGCACCATTAATTATTTTTTGGTAAATTTGACCTTACAGCTTTTGATTGTATAGGATGTGGCAGATTGGAAAATGCCTTTCAGTTCAATTCATATTTTTAACCCACTTCAAAAAAAAGATGTTGTCACTTTGATACAAAATTTTATAAGTGTATGTATGTATGTACATTTGTATGTTTGCATGTGTGTATGCATGTATGTTTGTCCATGCATTTCTCCGAAATTATTAATCGGAGTGTAACCATTCTTTTTTATTGGCTCACATTTAGGATTAGGTTTCTGATTACCCAGAAAAATAGTGAGTGGTAGTATTTTTGGAACTTCATTTCCTAAGGGATTTAAAGGTTAAAAGAGTACACAAATGCCATTTTTATTAGAAAACAATAAAAAATGAAATACGACAAAATAAAAAATGCTCAATGACAGGACGCGCGCCAAGTAGTGGATGTGACTAAAGAGGGAACGCAGGGAGCGTGATGTCGTGACGCGATAGAGAGGAGAGGGGGCAATATACCGCAAGAACGGGAAAAAACAAAACTGCCAAAATCGTGTAATCGACGCACAGAGTGGTATTGGGTACTAAAAGTTGGCCAAAAAGGGTTTTTTTAAAATTCATCGCGATCAGTCGGAAGTTACTGTTTGCTTGTGGTGGTCGTGTTACTATCTGTTCTTTCAAAATTATACGCCGTTCTAAGTAGTGATATTTTATGAACAAACGTTGTGGTTGTTTTTTGTGATGGATTGCTCTCAAGCAGGTATGTACTTTGTAAAATATTAATTACTGTCTACAAAATTATAGTATATGTTGATCTACAGACCCAAAAGTATGGTGTTAGAAACAAAACGAAAACATCGTACTTTTTTATGTTTCTTAGAGATTTAGTTGTAGTATTCGGCACTATTCGCATATAAAAACTATGGTTTCCCACGCATTAGACTGTGTTAATGTAAGAGTTATCTAAAAATTAGCCGCTCAAAACCGCTCGTTTTTTTTAAAGTGTATTTTTTGTTGACGCTTAAAATTTAATATTTTTTTAAATTTTCTATATTATGTTAGCAGGGTCATCTGAGGATAAGATAATGACTCGGAATGAGTTGTATGCCATTATGAAAGGGTCAAACGAGTCGACATTTGAAGGAAAATTGAAATTTATGGAGTTACAACTCTTAAAATCCTACTCCAAAAATGATTCGAGGATTTACCATAAAACTGCGACTCTATTACGAATAAATGGATTCATGTATTTCTAACTTTGGGAAAATATTTGAAATAATTTAATGGTCAACATTTTTAAAACAGCTTACAATAGGTTCTAATTTAATCTTTAGGAAGCCAGAGTTTCTAAGAAAAGTAAAAATAATACAAAATAGCTTTTGTTTTGTTTGTAACTTAAACAAGTTTTCAATGGTTCTTCCTTCAAACAAAAACAATAGGATAGCAAAACAATAGGATTTACCAAAAAGTCATGTCACTGTTACAGGTTTAACCCGGTCCCCTAAAAGAGATCCAGAATTGTTTTTTGCTACGCAGATGAAACCAAAAAGGGGGGAAAAGTACATCCCCCAAAAAGTCGAAAAACTGATAAAAAGTCCCCGGAGAACGAAAAAATTAGAAATAAAAAAAGTATGGAACAAAGAAACCTCCCAAATCACCAAAAGATGCGTTGTCCATGTTTATTGATATAACAAATGTTGATGTACATAGTAGTGATAATGAATAAATTATTTAATAAAATGTAATTGGGATTTTATTTACCTTTCTAATAATTATTTTTTTTAGAATATCACATCAATAAATCAATACGTAAGATTAATTACATTAATACACAGGAGGCTTATGTCAAGCAGAAGATATATTTTAGCTCTTAGTATGATTATGATGATGATGACGATGATGATGATCAAATAACATAAAAAAACACATTTAAACATTAACAAAATACAATTTAAGAATAAATTATTTTTGGTTCACTTTCCGTACTCACTACCAGTTTCTGCCTATCCCCATCGGAAATAGGTTTGATAGTATGTAGTATAACTTATTAGGTCATTACCTGTCCATAACATAAAGAAAATATTTTTGGCCAAGTTTTAGTACCCAATACCACTCTGTGCGACGCGACGCGACGGGGCGAAGCAGCGAATGAAAATATAGTAGACTCATACTTGTAAGTGTAAGGGCTCCAAACACATCTACCAGGATCAAGAGAAACTCAACTTAATGAGACCTACCCAGACGTCAATGTTCCGAATATTCGGCCCACAAGAAGCGACTGGGAAGTAGCAAAGGAAGTCATAACCTACGCAAAAATCGAGTGGGCAATTGAATCATTTGAAGCCTACAAAGCACCTGGACCTGATGGGATAATCCCAGCACTACTACAGCAGGGAAAGCAAACCCTAGTTCCACTGCTTTGCAAACTCTTCCGTGCAAGCCTAGCTACGAGCTATTTGCCAAATGCATGGAAGCAGACTAAAATGGTCTTCATTCCAAAGCCGGGTAAGGACTGCTCCCAGGCAAAGGGACTTAGACCAATTACATTGTCGTCTTTTATGATAAAAACAATGGAAAAACTGATCGACAGGTATGTCGGGGAAACTCTTCTACAGAGAGGCCACTCCACAAAAACCAACATGCCTATCAATCAGAAAAATCATGCGAGTCTGCTCATCATCAACTGGTGACCAGATTAGAACTCGCACTGAACAACAAGGAAATCGCGCTTGCTGCATTTCTTGACATTGAGGAGCTTTTGATCGAACCTCCTTCAACTCAATGGCCGCGGCTCTTGCCAGACATAATGTTAACGACACCATTTGTAGGTGGATAAACAACATGTTACTTGGCAGACGAGCGCAAGCAACGTTATTCAGCGAAACAATGGAGGTGTCAGTGGTCAATGGATGCCCACAGGGAGGGTTCTATCCCCACTACTGTGGGATATGGTTGATGACGAACTCCTGGTGGAACTGAATAATAATGGCTTCTATACCCAGGGGTATGCGGATGACATCACTATACTTGTCGGGGGGAAGCATAACAAAACAACCTCGGAGCTTATGCAAAGGGCACTGAGAATTGTGGAGGGATGGTGCAACAAGGAAAACCTTACTGTTAATCCTGGCAAAACTGCGCTAATACCCTTCACTAGACGAAGGAAGCTGGATGATTTAATATCTCCTCACTTCTTCGGTACCACACTCGGCTATGTCCAGGAGGTAAAGTATCTTGGATTAACTCTGGACTCTAAGCTAACCTGGAATCCACATACGCAGAATGTGATTAATAAGGGCAAAATGGCTCTAATGGCTACCAAAAGAGCTGTGGGGAAGAATTGGGGATTTCAGCCACGCATAGTGCACTGGTTGTACACGGCTGTGGTAAGACCCATGATAACCTACGGTTCAACTATCTGGTGGCCAAAAATAGAACAGAGAAAAACAGAGCTGGAGTTATCCAAACTCCAGCGACTAATGTCTCTGTATAACGGGAGCTATTGAAGCACTCCAACTGCAGCCATGGAAACCCTACTAAGCCTCCCCCTCTTGGTATAATTATTAAGGCGGAGGCGAGGATTGGGGCATACAGGCTGAAATGAACGGCAACTGGTGTGCCCTAGGACACGCCAGAATAACGAGCAGTACCACAAACTCAATATTTGAGATGAGCAGTGATACAATGCCAAAACGGATAAATACACACAGACCATACAAAAAACCCCGCTTACCTGGGGGGGTAGTGAGCGATCTCCTGGTCAGTCTCGAAATTTGGTTTTTTATACCGATGGATCCAAGACTGACAATGGAGCCGGCGCAGGAATACATGGTATGACCCCCAGGTTTAATGCTTATGTTCCCCCGGGGAAAATTTCCACTGTTTTCCAGGCGGAAATATATGCCATTGAACTTTGTCTGCAGAGAACTTGAGGAGGAGATATAAGGGCGGACATTACTATCTTTTCTGATAGTCAAGCGCCATAAAAGCTTTGGCATCTCAACAAGTCAACCAAGGTTGGTTTGGGAAATGTCTGCAATGCCCAAACCTGGCAACCCCCAACAAAGTTACATTTCCTGGGCGCCAGGACACAGGGGGAAAACGGGCAATGAAAAAGCAGACTCCCTGGCCAGGCGAGGCTCCGCAGCAATGTTTGTGGGTCCTGAACCTGTTTTTGGAATCCCAAAAGCCTCGGTTCGTGGCTACATGACCGGTGGATTCAAACACAACATCAGTCATACTGGAACCACATTCCAAGGCAAAAAAACACTAAATCAATGTTGGAGTCACCATCGAAAGCATTGACAATGAACTACTAAAACTAAATAGGAATCAGATTAGAATAGTGACAGGATTAATAACCGGGCACTGCACCCTAAGAAAACATTTGCACACTATAGGCATTATAGAGAAGAACCCATTTGCAGACTATGTGACGAAGAGGAAAGTCGCCTCTCACATCATAATGAGTGCCCTGCACTTACATACTGGAGAACAAATCAAAAAACCCATGGTGGACACTAACCACCAGGAGGCTGGAACCAGAAAAGAACAGTAAAGGGCTACTAACCGTCTAAGGGTCAAACCTTTTTAACTGAAACAAATACACAAGAGATACAACAAGCCCTGTAGGCTGCAGTGTCGAGGCGGACAAAACCTCAACTTGTGTATTTAGATTATCTATCAATCAATCAATCAATCAAGGGCTTATTGATACGAGCTTCGGGTGTGGTGTCAACATCTCAAAACCATCTCAAAATCGGCTTCAAAAAATCAACTTAAAATTATGAAAAAATATGTTTTAAAAGTTAAATTTATTATGAAAAAATAATTTAAGAGAGTTTTAAATAAATTCGGATAATCCATATAGTAGAAAACTACAAAAAGTTGGGGAAAATCAAAATTGTTCTAGAGAGCTGAAAATGGGTATGTGGGTGTAAAATTTAAAAATATGCAACATTTCCCTATATTATTTTTCAAAAATTTAAAAGATAATGCTTCATTTTGCGATTTAAAAAAAATACTCAAATTTGACAGCTAAAAAAAGTCACGTGATCATCCTTATATACATTATTTGGCATAATTTTTTAAGTAAAAACTTTTGGCAAAAGAAAATTTACCGTAATGGCTTATTGATACGAGCTACGCGTATAGTGTCGACATCTCAAAACCTTGGTTAAATTATGGTACATGTAAGAAAATCATTAACAAAATCTTACTAAAATTTATAACTACTACTTACTTAAAACTAAAAAGCAAAACGTAATTTAACAAACATAAAATCGACTTAAAACTGTAACTTAAAATTATGAAATAATATGTTTTTACATACACTTAATTATCCAACAAAATCGAAATCGAAAAGGAGGTACAGAACAAAAAAGGGGCCTACAATTTTCTTTGAGGTCGGTGCCAAAACTGAAGAAAAAAACCCAAATATATAGAAAAAATGACAAGTGGTTAAGTAAAATCTCTTTTTTATTCTATTTTGTATCGAATATTTCGTTTCTACTTTGATTAAGTTTTATATTCAATGGCTTTGCTAGCAAAATCTTAAAAAAAAACTTGTAGGCCCCCTAATTTTTGTTGTACCGGCTTTTGATTTCAATTTTGTGGGATAATTTAATTTATGTATAAAAAATATTATTTCATAGTTTTAAGTCAATTTTTTTTGAAGTCGAATTATTTTTTTTACCTTTTTATTAAAATAATTAACCACTAACAGTCCAAAAAAATCCTTTTTTTTATTTTATTTCAATATACTTTACAGTCATTAATTTTTGTTCTCGAAGTTTAAAAAAAGCTTGTTGGGTATATTTTAGTTAGTTTTGGTAATTAAGTTTGTTAGTTGTTAATTTTGTGTTTGTTAGATTCGTCAAAAAGATTTTTTTTCGATAAGTGCTTGCCAAAGAAGGGTCGTCATTTGAAAAATAACAGTTATACATGATAATGCAATTTTGCCAAATGCTACTTTTATCTTTAATACTAGTCACTATAACTTTGCGAGTGTAATCTTCTGATATTACTTTAGGTTCTTAATTTAATTTGCGTCCAATTATGGCAACGTAGATGCAATATTAAAAGTGAACCTACAAAAATAAAGGGGCGTAAAGACTTTAAAAATGTCACATTCTGATCCAGAATTGTCTCAAAAATCCAAAAGTGTTAAAATATACAGGGTGTTCCGGTGTAGCCGAAAGTGACCGGAAAGCGAAAACTTTCTCTTTCCGTTGCTTAGATTTTAGAAAACATAAAGTAAACAGAAATATTGAACTAAAAAACAAAAATGGCGAAGACGAAAGTGAAGTACTATCACAACCAGAAAGTTGACTCCAAATTACAAACACACCGACTGGCAACTTATTAATGAATAGTTTTTTATTTATATTTATTCTGTACGTTTTTTTATTAATTCTAATATTAATAATTATTTACTTAAGTTTATTTGCTTTTTAATTTGTTAAATCATTGTATAATTATTTGTTTATTAAAATATTATAAGGGTTATTGTAGCTTCCCAAAACAAAACACATATAATAATTGGTATTTAGCCTGAATATTTTAAGATAATTATAAGCATTTTTGTATTAAAAAGTTTAAATCTTTTAAAGACAATTTTAGTTTAGGAGAGATCTTTCTGTAAAATATTTTATTGATGCTATAAAAAAGCTTATTAGTGATCTCAAAAATCGTAAAAGATATTTAAAAAAATGGTTAACAATAAATTCTCCAACGATTACCAGTTGCATCAGCTTTATTTGTTTATTTTAATATGCCGGAAATTTGATGTTATTATTTAAATATTTAAGAGTTGTTGGCAGAGCTGTCGCAATTACTTTTAAAAAGTAATTCAATTACAATTACCAATTACTCTTCTAAGTAGAAGTAAATTACGATTACCAATTACTAGCATCCCTATAAACAGCGTTGGTCGATTTTCTAAAGGTACTTGATGGCCCACTAATTAAATGTCAGCGTCTTTTAATTGACGGGTTATCACCTTTCGTTGGGATATTAATCCTCAATTAATGGTTCGACGAAAAAGACATAATGATATATCCAAAAGTGGCCATAATTAACTGAGTTACAAATCCAACGTTATTAAAAGATTCCCACTGCATTTATTCGTTACTCAGCGTACTAAGATCGTGTTTGTTCTCTTTTTTGGCCCTTTGCCTAACCACCGACAACTAAAAGTGAAGCGTCCACTATAACCTAACTTTTTAAAGTTTGATTAATTTGTGGATGATTAGGAATGACGTGAGCGAAAGTTTGTACCGTTTTTCGGCAGTTTTTGTGATTTTTGGTGTTTTGGCAAATGAAAAGTATATTATGGTGAAAAAAAAGTACCTGGAACGAAGATGAAGAAGTAAGTAGGCATGTTTCCACCGTAAATTTATAGAAATAATCTGTTGCCTGTCTGTTGTCATTTGGTATTTCTTTCCCGTTTTTTTTTGACCCTTTTATAGACTTTAAGTCTAAATGTTAGTTTAATTGTTCAAATAAAGCATATAACCCAGTTATAAAAAGATTTAAAACTTATCCAAACGTAATTTTAGCTGTAGCAAAAAGCACCCCCTAAAGGCGATGCCATCACTCAAGTTGAAGTGGAGAACACCATTAAAATATGGTTGAGGCAAGCCGGTGACAGGATGGCGGAAGGAACAGAAGAAGAACTACTAGGTAAGACTTGGCAATAAAATTAATTTAGATTTTAAAAAGAAAAGTATTGCCCAACTTATTCAACTTTTGGCATTTTTATTGCATAAATTAATAGTGAAACAAGAATAATTGATGAGGCGTTAAAGTTTTTAAATAAATATTTGCTTTTAAAGAATGGCTTGTTTTCTAGTAATTATAAAGAATATTCTTATAAACTTTTAACAGGGTAGCCCGCAGTTAACGCAGGATACTGTAAGCATCTACATTTGAAAACAAAAATTGGATGGTAAAATCACCCAAAAATCATTAAATGATCTTAAAGAAACCGAATAATAAACTTATTTGCCACCATCTATAGTAACTTTGTTTCTGCAGCAGTTGGAAACTATAGAGCCAATGAAAATTTGTAAAAATGACATGCATGTCACTTTTTTTGAATTTTCATTGGCTCTGAGTATTTTGTGATAGTTTCAAACCGCTGCAGAAACAAAATTATATAACCACATTTGTTTTGAAATCAGAATCATTAATGGCACAGGTAGATGTCACAAAATCGTGCATTATTGAAAGCGGGAAAAAAATATATATTATTAAAAAAAGTAATAAAAATATCTAAGAAATCTGTAAGTTTCCCCGAGTTAAATTAATATACATATATTTGTGGTTGAGCCTATAGAATAAATTTTAAATTAATCTAAATAATACTAATTTTTAAATGAAAAAATATAATTACTAAAAGTATATGTTCTTTTCAGCTCTCCTCCCCAGCAATAAAGGAAAGTAGAGATAGTGAAGTTATTGATCTTAATTGTCAGTTGTGTTAAGTATAGTCCGATTTAAAGTTGAAAAGGCCACCAGCTTCATCACAACCTTGTTCTCTCTCACTAAAATTGTCGCTCGAAATTATTGTTGGATATACAGTGAAATTCATGTAACCGCCTATGTTTCAAATTTAACAATGTATGGGTGGAGCGTTGAAAGAAAAAGGCTTAATTGCGGACTCTTTTGGTATGATGCCCCTGGCCTTTTCTTTTTTAAAAACGGACTCTACATGCGTTAAAGTTTATAAAATAAACAAAACAATTTTTATTTTTTGTTGCAGTCGCTCTAAATTACTTTATTTTTTAAAAAATTATAATATGTTTTTTTTATGTGGTTTTGAATTTTATAATGTGTTTTAAATTTACCTGATAAACTATTTTATTTTTAGTATCTTATTACGCCTATGGTGCATTTTATAGTTTTTAGAATCTTTGTTACTTATTATTATATTTCGTATTATTATGGGCTGCTATGTTAATTCTGACTTTGTTTCGTATTTTTATAGTTAGACTATCTTTTGGCATTTTTAAATTCATCTGCAAACCACATTGTTTTAAGTGCCTCGTTTTTCTTGTTGTGCTCAAAGCAATATATTATAGTTTTTTATGTATCCATAGGTTTTTTTAATAAAAATCAAAATTTTTACATTTTTATTTTTTTTCTCCTTGATTTTCCAACAGTGCCTAAATGAAACAGGGAAAATTTTTATATTTAGCTAAATCCCAATGATTTTCCAAATCCCAAAAAAAATCGGTAGATTTAGTTACTATATTTTTATCCCCTTTTTTTAAATCCTTCATAAACATAAAAGGGAATATGTAAAGGGGAAAGCTATAAGTGTTGATGGGGGGGTTCCCAAAAAAGGGGGATGTTACCAAATATATTGGTCAATGGGGATTGAATTTAAATGGAAAAAATATTATTGATTTTATTATTCAAGTTTTGGGGTGTTTGTTAAAAAAAATTCAATTATCAATTTAAAAAAAAGTTATTAATATTTTAGCAATTCTTTTAAAAACCACAAATTTTTTATTTATCATGATACACAAAAAATAAAAAATTTTTACTAAATTTTTATCATGCGAACCCATTCAAACTTTTCCGGCGGGACAACATTGATGACTCTAAAATAAAAATTTTATTTTTACCTACCCCCAAAATAAAGATTTTCTGGAAAATTTAGGAAGATGTCAACCAATTAAACTGAATAACCTAGACTTGGGGAAAAAAGGTTTAAACACCAGAAACCAATTTTAAACGAGCCCCCAAAAACAGGCTACCTAGATTGTGTCGGTTTTAAAATGAATCTATACTTCAAGTCCAAAATTTCTGTCAGACGCATCGCTCGCTTTTTGAGTCCCCGGTGTCAAAACAATTCGCGTAAGGGATTTTGAAATAAATTATAAAAATTTTTGTCAAACATGAAAATATTTTACAAGCAAAAAATTATTTTTTTCACACATCAACCTTATATAAAAGCCCATATTATTTTTGGGTTTTTTCGGATTAATGAAAAATGTAATTTTTTTTTTTTATTTTTGCCCCCTCCTATTTTTTAGGTCATAGAACACAAATTTGAGTTTTTGCGATTTTTCAACGTATTTCCAAAAAAATACATTTTTACTTTAATTTTTTCCTTCTTGATTTATTACATGAAAAATAATAAAATTTTAGTCTTAACATAAATAAAAAAATGTAAAAAACAGAACGATAGAATCCAAGTTACACCGACTTCAATTTTACCACCGATCTTGGATTCAATATTAAATACGATATTCACACGCATGCTTCATCAAAATATCCACTATATAAGGAAACGATTCTGAGATCATCAGCTTGTAGAATCCAAAAAAACTATTTCGGGTCTTTTCTGTTCAATTAGATTTCTATCGAGAATATTTTGATCAAACATTGCGGGTCGAGCGAAGAAAGGGGGTTCGCATACCTTAAAAAAAATGTCAAAAAAGAAAACTATTACAATTTGGAACAGGTCAACATTTTGGAAATTTCGAGAATTCGGACGAAACATTTTACCTACTTTATGGAAAATAAGGTTTTTCCTACTAAGTTTTTTTTTTAATATTAAATAGTATGAGTTTTAAATGTTTTCGTGCAATGACAGAATTTAAAGGAAATTGTCGTAAATGGAATTAAACAATTCAATTATTATTTTTTAAAAAATTAAGGAGGCGGCAAAAAAACAGCTTTGATTCATGTTTACAATCGAAAAGAAGTGTAAAATAGCAAAAAAAATGGGATTTTAGGATCCGAATAATTACTAAATATTATTTTTCCCCTTTAAAAACCCTTAAACGTACGCGAAAAACTTTCGTTAAATTTTGCACATATCTCACCAGTGGTTGGTTCTGGATTGTCCAATCAAACATTTTTAACCATTATTCGTTCTTTTAACGTTAACTGAGTTTTTTTTTGTAGGGGATAACTAGTTAAAGGTTTAATATTCATTTAGAATTAAAGCACTTATAACATACCTTTATATACAATTATATACTAAATAAGATAAACTATTATAAAATTGCCACAAAACAATATCTATAAAATTAAAATTATTAAAATTTAATATTTAGAAAAAAAACCGTATAGAAAATTAAAATTTAAACTTACAAAATCTGTCCATAATCAATAAAAACCCCATAAAATCATCGAACAGCACGAAAACCCTGTCGATACGCTTTTTTTCAAGTCTCTAAGTTGTAAACAAAGGGAATGTGTGTTGCCACTTTTATTTTCTAAATACATTTCAATACATTTTTGCGCATTTTGGCGACGTTTTTGGTGATTTATTTTGCGAATTATGAAACGTGGCGATGAAACTTTTTGGGTTCAATTTATTTGAGGAAATATATCATAGGCTTAAAAATCATTTACTTTGTGTTAGATTTTTTATTCAGCGTTTTTCGGTTGAGTGGGCGAAAAATGAGTCACTGACAGAAATTTTGGACTTAGTATATAATATATATATATATATATATATATATATATATATATATATATATATTTTTATATACAATTTTTAAGCGGATGTACGTCTGGTACACTTATTTATCCAGGATTTACTTTTTACCTTAGCATTCCAAAAAAAATGTTTAAGTATCTAACGTTATGTATGTTTATGCAGCAGACATCAAAATAGTTGTAACAACCTAGACCCTAAAAACGTTTGTTTAATTAATTTATTATTTTGTTTAACAATAAATATACGATATCAAATAGTTAACATGCAAATATAAAACAGTAACTGATCAAATTTAATATTATAACAAGTATGTTAAAAATTTATTTGATTTTAATCTTTTCGTTTGCTCAAAATATAAGTATCTTATGTTGTTATTACACTTATTAATAAAACTTACTTTTAAAGTTATAAATTCCAAAAAGTTTTAAAAAATTTCTTTGCAATTCAAAATATATTTTTTTAAATTTTATTTCAAGAATTGACAATTTTAAAGAGAATACCATGGCAGAAATGCACTAATTCTAAAACTCATCGAGGTTTAAGTTTTGATATGATGATGGTTTATTGCCGAATATAGAAAGTTTTTAAAAAATGAATGTGCTTAATTTTAATTTTAATAGTACTGGAAGAAGTGTCTTCGAGCCAGTTATAATGAGCCCAATCATTTCGCTTAGTAATCCAATGCTGAATAATTGAATATGAAAAGTTACATATTTTGGTTCAATTTTTTCCTGGACCTGATATATATGTATATATATATATATATATATATATATATATATATATATATATATATATATATATATACACTGTGTACATAAAGTATGGAACAAATAATTCTATTATCTGCTAAAGCAAAAAAAAATGAGAATTTCCTCGAACACGTAAATAAAGATTTTATATTGGCAATTATTGATAATATATACATTTTTGATATTGAGCTTTTTCTTGACATAAAATATAAATATACAGGGTCACTCGTGCAGTAGATATGACGTCGTCAATGACCTTTTTAAATAGAAACCTTCATATTTTATTGCAGTTTTATAATAGAAAAAATAAAGAAGAGCTGATTTTAAAAACATAAAACACTTATGGTTTTAGGTGTCAATTTTGTAGTTACAGGGTATTAAAGAATTGTGAACATAATATATGGAACAAATTCATTATTTGTTAAAGCAAAAAAAAACATTGAAAGTTTCCTCGAATGTGTAAATAATAATTTTAAAGTGCGCATTTTTTGACATAAAATAATAAACAATTAAATATAGAGGGTGACTTTTGTAGTAGATACGACGTTATCAATGATTGTTTAAATAGAAACCACCATACTTTAGTGCAGATATATAATCTCCAAAAGGAGCCGATTTTAAAAACACAAAATACTTATGGCTTTGGGTAGCAGTTTCTTAGTGACAGGGTGTTAAAGATTTATGTACACAATGATTTTTATCTCTTGCGAAGTGGATAAATGCATAATTTATTTAATAATATTACCCAAAAACTTGACAAAAAATATTATTGTGGCCGCATAACAAGCATTACTATAGGGGCATTTCACGTAAAGTGGACAGGGAAAAAAAATGAAGTTCTGAAATTTGTTCATATTTGGCTTAATTGTACCTCTAGTAGGTATGAATGTGGACACACAATATTTTTTTTGTATTATGTTTATTTGTCAAGTTATTGGCTTCTAAAGAATTGTCCTTATTAAAATTCGTATTTTTTGGAAATAGTTTTTCGAATTAAACAAATTTATTTTAAAATAATAAACATGGCGACTTAAATAGAAAATTTACTGTTTTTTTTTTGTTAAATACAAAATAAAAAAAAGATTTTTTATATTTTTTTAATATACAAAACCGGAAATAAACTTTTCAAATCAAGATTTTAGTAACTTCGACCAATTTTTTTTTTTTTTTTAATTTTAAAATATAGTCCAAAGTACATCTATAATACACCAAAAGTTTCAAAATGGGATCTGCAATAGTTTAGGAGATAAATAAATTTAAGTACATCCGTGTCGCACTGAGCGTCGTACTGTAGCTTCCTCAGGTCGACCTGTTTGCTACATATCACACTAAAACGATGCAATATTTATATTTACTATTCTATTTAAGCGTATTTAAAGCTCTAAGGATGTTGTCGGGTATTTATTCAAATTAAAATAGTACTTATTAAACAAAAATATTAATAGAAAGCACTAGTCTAACAAAAAAATTGAAATAAATAATAAAAAGCTACTTCTAAAGCCCTCTCTTACATACTAGAAGTGTTAAAATGGCAAATTTAAGTTTTATATTAGAAATTCGACTGGTTTACAAAAAAAAAATACTTAGTAAAGGAGGTAAGTTTTTATTTTATTTAAAAACTTTTACAATTTTAAAATCTTCGCTAGAACTGGTTCTTTTTACCAAAAGCCCTTCGGTTGTTGGAATAAAGGCGTGCAACTTTTTTTGTTCCAGAAATGGTGATTGCTAAATCGAATCGGGGCTGTAAAGAAATTTTTTGACGTTGAATATTGTCTTTGGAGCAGTAGTAAATGGCTGTCTGTTTTAAAGGTGATTTTGCCCATTCGTATAATCCAGAGGTTTCCAAACTTATTTCATCTAACGCCCACTTTGAAAATCAGTTATTTTGTAGCGCCCCCCCATTTTTTTTTCACCTTAAAAATCTCAATAGTCTCGCCTGGAGTTTAATTAAACCTATATTCTAAACGACACTTTTCTTACCAGAGAGAGCACTAATAGTGTAATATTAAGAGTATCTTTTATTCAAAATTAATAATAATCAACATTGAGCAATAATAATTCAACTTTACAATAATAAATAGCGGGGGAGCGGGCGGAGTGACGGGAGGGCGAGCGAGTTCGATGCGTGCATGCGGCGAAACGTCACGTCTGAATCGATTCATTTGATTCATTCACTTGAAAAGATTCGTGCACAACCGATTCACTTTATTATGATGCCCGTCGGACTTATTATTTAAAAAAATATATTTGGAATAAAACTTTCAAAAAATATAATTGATAAAACCTACAAATGTACCTCCAAATTAAGTCTTTGTTTAAAAGAATAGTTAAAACAAATAAAAAACAGCTTTTTCAATTGCCAAATAGGTATATAGCCAAAACTGACTCGAATTGACAATACGCATAAATTGTTTGCCGAATACACCTCTGGTAATGTGAGCAAAATCGAAATATAATAGACCGCTCTCGCCACCTGACCTGACAAGGTCGTAGCACGAAGCAGACCGATTTCTCGTCATAAAATACCGAATTACCGAATCTTCGAGTCCGATTCTGACTTGGTGATCTAATGAACGAAACGAATCATCCAAACTAGGTTCGTTTTTCATTGCAGAGCGATCGAACAAGTGGCTCAAAAAATATTCGAATTCATTAAAAACAGGGAATTAATTTATTTGAATCAGTGCATTGATTCGTTCTTTTTGAACGAATCGTTCGCGAATGACACACCTTTAGCACGTCAGTCGCCGACCGGTCGCGAGCCGCGGCTGTGTATTTGGGCACCTGTACTCCGCAAACACGGACCGACGAACATTGAAGGACTAAAATACAGGATTGCACAAATAAATCGTACAGTCTGTGTTCGCACCAAACGTGAATTATAATTGAACCTTTTAATTTTAATTTTATTTCTTCTTTGTTTTTACTAGATTAGGTACATAAAAAAATCCCGCGTCAGGCAAGTACTCAGCTTGGCCGCAACAATATATACCTATTTTTAATACGTGTCTTTGGAGGTGGGGACCTCACCTGCGACACTTAAAGACACGAATATTTTTCAGTGTTTGATACCCATTACTAAATATCTTTAGATATAAATAGCGTTGTAAACGCATTAAAAATATTAAATGTTTAATATATTTTTAGTTTATACTTATACAATAAAATAGGATAAAAATATGAACTACTAAATGGATGTTGTGTAGTAGAAGGATTTTAATTTCAGTGAATTTTAAAATATAAAGTAGCTGAAGTTACAAACCACCTATCGCCCCCTTAAATCACATCAGTGCCCCCCAATTTTTTTCTGGCTCCCTTACCGCCCCCCTCTAGGCCTTCAGCGCCCACAAGGGGGCGTTATCGCCCACTTTGAGAAAGACTGGTATAATCGCATTGGTGTAACGATTGCGTTACTTGCAGGCAACTGTAGGCTTGCACGCTTAAATAGGATAGTAAATATAAATATTGCAGCGTTTTAGCTAGATTACGTCGCTCAGTGCAATACGTATGTACTTTAATTTATTTATCTCCTAAACTATTGCAGATCCCATTTTGAAACTTATGGTGTATTATAAATGTAGTTTAGACTATATTTTATAATTTAAAAAAAAAATTAAAAAATTGTTCGAAGTTACTAAAATCTTGATTTAAAAAGTTTATTTCCGGTTTTGTATATTAAAAAAAAATCTTTTTTTATTTTGTATTTAAAAAGAAATTTTCTATTTAAGTCGCCATGATTAATATTTTAAAATAAATTTGTTTAATTCGAAAAAATATTTCCAAAAAATACGAATTTCAATAAGGACCATCCTTTAGAAGCAAATAACTTGACAAATAAACATAATACAAAAAAAAATATTGTGTGTCCACATTCATACCTACTAGAGGTACTATTAAGCCAAATATGAACAAATTTCAGGACGTCACTTTTTTTTCGCTGTCCACTTTACGTAAAATGCCCCTATAGTTACAAGGCGTTACGCGTTAAAAAAAATTTTTAACGTTTTTTTGCTTTAACAAATAATAATAATTTTGTTTTATTCATTATATATATACATTTCTTTACCACCCTGTAATTATCATGAAATTATAAATCTGCAATAAAATATGGGGTGTATATATATATATATATATATATATATATATATATATATATATATATATATATATATATATATATATATATAAAAAAAAAACGTTTACTCTTTTAAAGCTAAACTGCACAACAAATGGAAAATTAGCTAAAGTCAAAAACTATTAAATTTTATGAAATTTCGTCAACCATAAACTTCTTAAAGCATAATCTTATTTTAAACAATTACAAATTATTTTAAATAGTTACAAATTATATTTGTTTTTTTTTAAATACATTTTTGAAATCTAAAGGCGCTAATTACCTGAATTTATAGAAAATGGGTTTACCATAGTAACAACATAAAATTTATTATAAAAATTAATTTTGGTGATGAAGGTTTAATATTTTACAATATGGTAAACTAGAATTTGTTATATAAGCACGTTTTGTGGTTAATGGCCCAAAATTAAGGTAAAATTTAAAAAAGTATAATAATAAATATTATAAAAATGTTATTCTACTTTGATTTTTTTGCCTAGTTGAGGCTTCCCCAAGTGTACGTAAAATACTAAAACTGGATGGGTCACAAATTTCTAGTTGTTCAAATAAGTTAAATTATTTACATTTATTTTTTTTATATGTATTTAACCATTGTTTAAATCGACTACATTATTATGTATTGTGTCATGATTTCATGATCATAGTTAGAAACACTGGTTTGTGGCTCACGCATAATGCATATACCCAATCTCCGTGATGCACCACCACATCGATAAGGTATATTGCCTGCAACCTGCCGCCATTATAATATGTACATCTAAAACCTGAATAACCATAAAAGCATATTGTAGGAACCCAGGGACGGATGGGCGCTAAAATTATTACCGGGCATTTGGAGTGATGCGGCGCCATAAAAGTTTTGTCTTTACCCCCCCCCCAATACACACATATGATTTTTTTTGATAAAGTATATTTATATGACTGTGAACACCAAGATTTTTTATTTAAAGATACATAAGTAATAATTAATTTAAAGTAGCAATATTTGTTTAATTAGTTTAGAATTTTCTCAGGCGCAGTCGATTATCTCTTCAACATTAAGATGATGAAGGATTTCTTTTTCAACCGCCATGAGCATAAAGCTGGATAAAAGTTCTTGACGTAAAGTAGTTCGTAGAAAATTTGTGATGTATTTCAGTTTTGAAAAACAGCGTTCACATGCCACTTGAGTGATGGACTGGTATATTTTTGAAGACGAACTTCATCGTCTTGTTCTTCATGGACTTCATCGTTATCTTTGATTTCCTCTTCGTCTTCGCTTTTAGAATTGTCCGGAAATTCTTCGTTATCATTGTCTTCAGCTTCGAAGCCATTCTTCAAATTTGGCCAGTCCTCAGCAAAGTGGATCAATTATTTTCTCAAACGTTCTACGGTAGCTTCTTCGTTTATTTTTATTAACAATTTGCTGAGCTGATCAAAAGCATTTATTGATATTGTTTTTTTGATGACTTCGTCGAAATTTTTAGGATTTAGGTATGCAAAAATTCGATTGCTGGATTCATTAAATCTTGCACTAATACGCGTCACCGTCTCCAGGATATTTTTATAAGTATTAATTCTGTATTTATCAAGTACGCTTAGCTCTTCCTGGTCAAAATTAGAACCTTTTTTTTTTCTTTTCTTTTGGCCTTTGACCGGTAACTCCTCTTCGACATTGGCTTCAATACCTTTTTCTTTCATTATTAAGTTCATTTTTGTCACGAAATTGTCTGCTGCAGACTTTACTCGGTCAAAATTGCGTGAAAAAGATACTACTATATTTTTAAAATGCTTTACTAAGTCATTACATTAAAAAAAATCAATTACTGAATTTTGCAAGGATTAAGATAAAAGAGTCGATATTTCAAAAATTTAATTTTGAAACAACTTATCAAAAGAAATTGTTTTTAAGTCAGCTGTAGTCCAGTTGAACAGTGATTATTACTTCTAATTTATTATTATTTTTTGTATTTAGCCGTGTGGTAAGCTCTAAGGCTTGGGAGGGCCCCTTAAAGCAACCTTACAAGAGCCCACCGGTAAACTCCCGGTATTCCGATGGACCAGCACGCGGCTGCCTGCAGTTGTCTAATACTAGATTTTTAATGAACATCGATTCAGTTTCAAATTCAAATTAGTATATTTTATTCGCTAGTTCAGCTCACATTAAAAATTTCCGTTAAAATCAACAAATTTATATCGAAATAAATCAAATAAAACACGTTCTACTGGTTAGGTAGTGAACATTTTCCAGTTTATAACTAGTTAACATTGTCAAAGGCGCCGCGCGCCAACGTTAGTTCAAGGTTAGCCGTCGCCGCTCTAGCATGTTAGTGTGCTGCGCACAACTATTGGCGCGCTCCAGTTAAAAAAAAATCAGTGTAGCGTCTTATCTGCACGGTTTTCGACTGTCACTGCAGGCAGTTTGCATACGCTTATTTAATTTTTAATTTTTTTAATTATTATGTAAAAAAAATATTTTTTCTTTTCAACGTACCGGCGCTGCAGTATCGAAATCGCGGCGGCGCACCGGGGAATTTGCCCGGCTTGCCCTATGACCCATCCGCCACTGTAGGAACCTGAACAAAAGATGTGATATTAAAAATAGTGACCAAGACTTTTATTTACTCGAAGCACGCACAAACAATACATACTAAGCAATGAGTTAAAATTCCCGTTTTTCTTTTAATTTTGTATTTATGTTCTATGTCCTCTTATTTAAGCTTTTTTATTTCTTTTATTTTGGCCAATAGTTTTCACATTACGATCTGCGCGCTTGACATCAGTTTTATCCGCATTGTTCATATTTTTTTAGGAGGGTTAACCTTATTTGCAAAAATTGTTTAACAGACTAATTTATCTACTCTTTTCACTTGCGATTTTTTGTTCCACACTCACACTATAAAACTTTTTTGTAAGTCATATCATATCTGTGCATCCGATTTAGTCCAGGAGGCCACCACAAAAAAGCTGGCCAATAAGAGATACGCATGAAACATTTTTTTAGATTTTACTATGAACTTAAGTAAATTCATAAGCCACACTGCTGCCTCAGCTTAGCCGGTTCAAATTGCATTTTGTTACCTAAAAAAATCGTGAAAAACCGTTTTTTTTTAATATATTTTAAAAGCTTATGATTTTAGGAAAAAAGATATTTAATTAAAGTTATTGGTCTAATAAAACTACGTTATTTTTGTTGAATAAAATTTTTGGAGCTCTTTTAGTTTTTGAGATATTAACGATTTAAATTTAAAATGAAAACTCAAATATCCCAAAAAATAAAAGAGCTACAAAAAAATGTATTATACAAAAAATATGCCTCTTGATAAGGTCTATGAAAAAGATTATACATTTTTAATAGAACAAGTAATAAAGGAGATATAAGCAAAAAAGTGATTTTGGCCATTAAAAACTTCGCTAATAATATTTTTTTCTTACAAGTAAGTATACCAACTCGTGCCTCGAGGCAATGAGGGATAACATGATGGCACGGATATTTTATTTAATTTTTTTGGCCCAATAACTGTACCTATTTCGATCCATATAAAACTTTAACTAAAAGAAAATTTAAACTCCATTTTATTAAAAAAATACAGTGGCTTCTCTATCTGGGTGATATATACCTGGCAGGACGATCTCCTATGCTACTACGTGTAGCTCATCGTTTAAATGTATTTATTATCGATTTAAATATTAATAATAATAATAATTCATAAAGACAACTACTCGTTAAGAATCATCTTAAGGAGATTTTAATCATATTTTTAACATCAAAAAGAATGTTTTTTAGTTTATATAGCGTTAACCTTTTAAAACATTTCTCTTATTAAGCTATCTACTTCTTCTAAGCTTAAAACCTTTCTTATTCAAATTATTGTATTTGCCTATTTATTTACTACTTTAAAATATAATCAAATTGAAATTTAAATATAAGTTTAACTGAAAAAAAAAAATGTGCTATGTGGGTGCTATACAGGGACAGATTCGAGTGCATGCATGGGGATCTCGGAAACCGTAAAGAGCGAAGTCGGTTAATGCAAAGTTGCGCATTTAGGTGCCTAACAACATGCCGATAAGAAAGTTGTAAAATTCCGAGTACTTCCTGAGATATCCGGAAAAAACCGAAATTTGCTGATTTCGTTTTTATTTTTTTCTGACGTTATTTAAAGAGATATGGAAAAACAAAAGACACTTTCTCATGGCCACTTCTTAAGCTTTACAAAACAGCGTTGAGAGATTTTCTGTACGACGTTTCGTTTTCGTTAGACCATCATCAACTTTATTTTTTTAAATACGGACCTGGGTTTTTATTTAATTTTTTTGAACCTCTTATTATCCCAATTACAAAAATGTATAACACTCAATATTTATTAACAAATATGGAACGCCCCTATAAGAAATGATGTGCGTTCCTTGTCTTACTTATTGTCTCTTATGGAAAATATGTTTATTTAACAGAAAAATATTAAGTGTTATACATCATTGTAATTGGGATTTTAACTGCTTCAAAAAAATGCAATAAACAATTGAGTGCCGCATTTAAAAAGTAAAGTTGATGATGGTTTAACGAAAACGAAAGGTCGTACGGAAAATCTCTCAACGCTGTTTTGTAGACTTTAAAAAGTGGCCATAAGAAAGTGTCTTTTGTTTTTCCATATCTCTTTAAATAACGCCAGAAAAAAATTAAAACGAAATCAGCAAATTTCGTTTTTTTTCCGGATATCTCCGGAAGTACTCGGAATTTTACAACTTTCTACTCGGCATGTTGTTAGGCACCTAAATGCGCAACTTTGCCATAATTTAACCGACTTCGTATCTCTTACGGTTTCCGAGATCCCCATGCATGCACTCGAATCTGTGGCACCCTGTATACCTGGCAGGACGCTTGCCAATTCTTTATGTTCTATGTTGCTATTATTTGTATTATTTGACTGTAATATATAACCTTTTTTTATAGAGCTTATAAAAAAGCACATTTTTAGCTTAATACATTTTCTGTAGCTTTTCTAGTTTTTGAGATATTTGCGTTTTTATTTTAAATTTAAATCTTAAAAACAAAAAAAATATATAAAATAAAAATTACGTAGTTTTATTAGATCATTAATTTTAGTTATATACTTTTTTTCTATAATTAATAGTTTTTGAGATATATTGAAAATACCGTTTTTTCACGATTTTTTTTAGGTAAAAAAATGCAATTTGAACCCGCTGGGTCGGTTGACATTCCTGGTGACAGCGAAATTATTAACAAACCTTGTATTTTCTTAAGTGAAGCATAACGCTTTTAAATTTTAGGATAATACAGTGAAACCTGGTAAAGTGGGACCTCGATAAGTAAGAAACCTCTATTATTGAGAAATACAATGAGGTCCGGCACTTCTTTATCGAATTACCTCTGTTAATGAAACTTTTCGAACCTGGTTAAATGATATTTTATTTCTAGGATTTTTGCGATGTTAACCTTTATAAATGGGACTCTGTAGCTCAAACCCCTGTATAAGTGAAACATTTTATCAATTTTTGCGCAGTATATTTAATGAATTTATAATATGTAAGTGGTAAAGCATTATTTCAGGTTGATACATGTACATTTAATTCATAAAATACGCATTTTTATTAACATTTCCACCTCTATAAATGAAATAACAATAGATTTCGACCTCTATAAGCCGGGCCTCTGTAAATGAGACAACAACTATTTTAAACCTGTCTAATTGGAAAACTGGATCAATGAAAACCTCTTTAAATGGTACAAAATCCTTGGCCCCTTGAAATTTTAATTTACCAGGTTTCTCTGTACATTGTGTTATCTGCATATCACTTCTGGTTTAAACGTGGAATAAATTTTAATATTTTAAATGTAACACCATGTATATTTTTCAAGGTTTTGATTCCACTAGCCATTCCTGATATAAAACTTGTATTATATTTTATACTTGTCTGAGTTAGTTTTTAAGAAAATGGCGATTTAAAATATCCAAATAAATATCATAAATATTTAATATGTTTAATTTAACTCTCCTTGGAGACTCTACTTGCTGTGGTTATAATAATACTACTTCTGGCTTTTCCAGAAGTGATGCTGGCTTTCCTAGTAAGATTAGGTACTTAAAAACTTAATGGAGTATTGAACATTAGATTTAAGTTAGGCAAATCCTTCTAAACATGTTTGTTTATGAAGATCTTTATCTAAACCTATAATAACTTGTGGTAGATTGGACATTTTAACCACAATTTTCTTGAAAACCAACAAATAAAGTTTTAGGATATAAAAAAGTTTTATATCCGAAATGATTTCTGGAATTCAAATTTTGAAAAAATACCGAACATTCTATTTAGAATATCAAAATTCACCCCAATTCCGACCGGAAGTGATAGGCAGATGTTATTACATTTAATATCGGCATAAATATCATTCTTTAATTTAAAAGCGATATGTTTTCAGTGTAGAAAATAAAGGGCATGTTAGTGATTTGGTTGTCACCCGGTATATCATCAAGTCCAAACCCACTTTTTATTAAAGCTTCTTTTTACTTTCATTGCTGGTCAAATTGTAATCCCAATGTATGCGTATGCGTTTTGCTTTTTGTGTTGTCAATATTTAGACACTGCTGACTTAGGATGAAAAATTATAATTTAGTGCATATGATAGAAACCTTTACTTTAACTTTATTTTTATACTTGCGTGTTCTACAATAAGGGGTGGTTTTATAAGTCAGTAGGAAATAGTATTATGGTTTTACTCTTAATTATCTTTTTTTGTTACTTATTGCAGCAAGAAATAAAATTTATAAAAAATTATTTAAAAATTTATACATTTATAGAAACAAACACAGTAGTCAGATTAAAGAAACTTATTTTACGTCGGAGGAAGCATGGTTACCATAATCTAGAAGAATCTAACATTTATAAGAATAACCAAAACTCTAGTTTAAGGTATAAACACCCCGGAGATTTTTACTCACACTCGTGTCCCGTAGATATAGTTAAAAAGTCATACAATTCTGACCCGAAGAACACCTAGGATAAACATCCGTATCTATAAGTGGAAATCGGCTTTAATAATACTGCGTTCTATATGGTAACTGGATTTACTTAGTGATAAGGTGTTAAGACTCTTTATAAACTGTAGATTAAGGATAATTTAATTTGCCACGATTTACCTAAAAATTATTTATTTTATACTGTACGTTAATATACTACATTACGTTGTCAGTTTGAGTCCGGGAAATGATACATTACATCACTAGGCCGGTAAAGTACTTTTACCGGACTGAAACTGAAGTTTAGTATTTACCCTAATTACCTACCCTATTTTTAGTCCAGTAACTGAAGACCTGAAAATATCCAAAGTTGTAAATAAATCTGTACAGTTTTCATTTGTGGCGCAATTCTGGGTCTTCGCGGATGCTTTCGATCGAGCAAAAGTTTATCACGATTCCGACATGAAAACGCGCTGAAAATGGCCCCTTAAAGTCCCAAAAATAAGTTTTCCGCGAATATCTGCCAAAATATGCGAATTAGAGAATTTTTGCTGGGACAAAATATGAAGATCACCTTGAAATGTACAAAAATGGTTTTTTCGCAACACCAATATTTTTTGCAAAAACGGCCGTCGAAAAATCCATAACATTTCACACTGGATAGATGTGGCTAAACGGCTAAAAAATGCAGATGAGCAAAACATTTTTTTATCACAACGCAAGAAAGATGGTGAAGGAAATTTTCTGGGATCATTAAACACTTGCTAAGGTCTCCTTATAAAAAAGAAATGTTAATAACAAACTATTTTTTAAAAACATATCAATTAATTAATGAGATACTCTCAAAATATTGTGAAAAAAAAACTTTGACCGCTTTTTTTTTTAAATATTCTAGAAAAATCAGAATGGACTCAAACTTATATGTAATGAGAGGTACGGGTTTTCCCATTCCGATAAACTTTGAATGATACATTATGGCCCGAGTAATGGAACGATTCGTGCGGCCGCTTATAAGTAAATCCACGAAGATAGCGGCATTCTAGCGGTATAGCGGCCGCTCAAATTTGGGGACTTTTGGGTCCCTTTATCTCGAAAACTATCGATTTTTTGAAAAAAAATATAGGAACCATTTTTGTAGAATATAAGGCGATCTTCATTTTTTGTCAAAACAAAAATTCTCAAATTCGCATATTTTGGCAGATATTAGCAAAAACCCATTTTTCTGGCCTTGAGGGGGCATTTTTAACCCTTTCCCACCTGTTAATATTGATACATTTTTTTTTTGCTCGAAATCATCCCCAAAGACCTAAGAATTGCGCCACAAGGGAAAACTGTACAGATTTATTTCCAGCTTTGTCCCTTCATTTACTGGACTATTTTGGCAATACTGACACCTTCATATTATCCGAAAATTCATACTTCAATTTACTTATCAAATAAAGATAGAACAGTATGAAATAAAACGTCGTACGATTCACGGCCGTGAAATGTCATTAAAGTACTCGTCTAGAAATTCCGGACTCGGCTCCTCCGTCGCCTTGTCCGTAAACATCTAAACTTGTTCTTTAATAGACCATTTTCTGGCCTTGTAACGTAAATTACTATACTGTGTTTGTGACAGTTAATTTTCTCTACATGTCAAAATCATGAAAATTACTGATCATTGATTTAAAAATAAAAAAAATAATTTTATCATTGTTACTTTGTGTCAGTGTAAACTGAATGTTACTTTTTATTGGATTTATAAAAAACCCAAATTTCTTACTGTTTCAAATGTAAAAAACCCTGTTTGCTTGTTTTGCTAAAAAATGTCTCGAACATTAAATGAAATTAATTTTAATTTGTATTAATTCACGGATCTATCATAAAATTGATCTTTAATATAAACTGATATCGTATCAATTTTTTAAAAATATTGATATGTGATCAATACAAATTATTATGTAATTATCAAATAGACGTTAAATGTTAATAACAACTAGAATGTAACATAGGTTCCAGAATATTAACTTTTGATTTATAACCTACTTTAAATTAATAAAGTTTAAATAAATCGCATATAAAATAAATACCAGCCATAACCTTAAGATTAAAACTTACAGGGTATTACAATAAAAAAATAGGTTAGGTCGGTTTTTTTTTTACTTGACCCTGTACATTTAGTCGCCGCAGATTATTCAACAATCATGATAAAAAACCTTTGTACAAAACATATTTCTGTATATCTTTTTCACCTTATCCCTTAAGCGAGCAAAAATTTTTAATTTTTGATTTTACCATTTTAAATACACCCTATAAAAGTGTTGAAAATGTAGCACACCCTGTACATCATAAACAATAAAATACGCATTTAAATGTTGTTTTTTTATCTTTAGTTTACTAAAATACTATTAAAACTAGTAATTTTAATACATTTTTTAATATTTATTCGTTAAAAGGTAGAAATCAAACCAATAAAATAAATAAAACTTTTTTTTTAATTCAAAATCAACATAAATAAATAGAAATATGGAACTCATTTTAAATAATTGCTATTTTGCAAAAAGATACAAGTTTTTAATTATTTTGGCCTATAGACATTTTTTTCTTAAGTCTTTACACATTAACCGAATGTGAAAAAACAATAAAAGTAACCAAGTCCAACTTGAAAGCCGCCATAAGCAATGGTTGGAAGGCTTTTTCAATGAGGATTTATTTTCCAAATCAGTAGAAAATTGTTGAACAACAGCCTGGATTTAGCCGTGGAAGGCCACGAAAACGATTCAAGGAAGTCTCTTTAAAAATCAAAAAGAGACCAGTTTAAGGTCTTGTTATTAATCACATTATACATTGAAAGTGGTCTATTGGTTAGGATTTTACGTCTTATAGCAAACAATTTGGATAAAGGCTGTTTCCCGAATTAACAAGTTAGCTCAGATGGAAGAGACGTACCTGTCATCAAATATTACATGTACATGTACATTGTACATTAATATCTGCAGAAGTCGATCTTTAAAAAGTTTTAGATAAAACAGTGACAGTATAAACTTAAAATATTAAATGCTTTTCAGTTTAAATTTATTTGTAAATTAAGTTTGGGTAACGGAGTGCACAGTCAATGAACTGTCTAATCCAGAACTGTCAACACAAGTACAATAATATTACTAATACCAAATTTGATAATACAGAACAAGATTTACCTTCTCAGAATTTGTAAAATACTGATATGTCTAGTGTGTCGACAGTAACTTTAGAAGATAATCTTGTTTACGTGGTCTTTAGCTTTATTTCATCTAGCTGTAAAATAGTTTTTTTATATATATCTAAAGCATTTTATATTTATATTTTTGTGGAAACTTTAATTTTAAAGAATTTTATAAAATCTAAATTTTCGGGGGTAATTGGCACAAGTGAATTAAAATTACCGATAATTTTTAAATTATTTTTTTTTATTGCAAGAGTTTGTTTTCATATTTTCGCGAAAAAGCCCGACTTCGCAGAAGGATGACATTTTCGTAAAATATGAAATCAAACAATTGATATTTGTAAAAAAAGCATGTTAAATAAAAAAAATTATCTGGTGATTTTGATGCACGAGTGTAATTTATTTTGAAAATTTTACACTAACATTTTTCAACCAATGAAATACAAGCATTTCTCAACGTTGCCGCATGGTAACCTATGTATTTTTTCGGAAATTTTCTCTTCCTGGGGTAACCTGCAGGGTATTATAGTGGACATTTTTTGACATAAGAAAAAGTGACAATCGACAATACACAACTTTATAAAACGTATTTTGTTAAACCTATTTTTAATATTTTATTTAAAAAAAACTCGGAAATAAAGAAAGTTAAACAATAAGTATAGTATTATTTATTTACTTCTTAGAGACAAACGATTTTGCAAGAATTTCTAAATGTATCTTGATTTTTTTTCTACTTCCTTTTTTTTAAAGGCGAATAATCCAATTGATAACTTCTATTAAATAAATGCCTGTGTTTTAAATAATACGGATAATATTTAGAAACAATTTTGTTTAATTCTTGTCTTTGTAGCAATCTGTATTTTCTTGATTTTTTAGTAAGAAATCGTTGCACAATCGAGAACAACTGTTGTATTCTGCAACGAGCTGTTCCAAAAAGGGCATAGTACGGTGATGTGTTTTGACATCCGATATTTGTTTGCATAAAATGCAAATGTAATATTTTGCAAAACCATTCATTTAAAAAAAAAGACTTAATTTTTCGATAAAGAATCAATAGCAAGTCTACAAGTTTAACAAAGAGATTTTGTAGAAACATTCATGTTGACAGTTGTCTTCAAAATAAGCATAGCCTTCTAGATAAAACCAATAATAATTAGTCGGTATTTTGCCAGATGCTAGATCGCCGCAGATATATAAAAAGAAAAAATTAAAATAGTTTTTATCTATTTTAGTAATACAGATTCAATAAAGTGGCTCAAAAATTAAAATATAATTAACAATATGTATTATTTTTAACCAAGCGTTTTTAAAATACATATTACATTAAACAATACAATATTAAAGACTTTGTGTTGATGAATTTCCACACATTTTAACTAAAACATTCTCCCAATTTTAGTAAACTAGAGTCAATGTTAGGAAAAAATATAAGATATATTAAATCCGAAATTGGTGTTTTAATGTTATTAACAATAAAATCGGTAAAAAAAGTTTTGGTCGGTATTATGAAATATAGATCTATGCATGGTAGACTTTTTGCTAAAATAAGATTTTCTAAAAGCTTTAGTAGAATAAACTTAATATTAGAAAATCATATAAATTATATTACATACAAATCTGGTCTTTCTATGTAACTAAAATTGGTTAAAAAAAAGTTTGAACCATCCTTAACGCCTAGGTTTTATAGGGCATAGATCTATGGTAGACTTATTGCTGAAATAAAATGTTCTACTAGTTTTAGTAAAGTAAACTCAATATTCAAAAGTAATGTAAGATATATTACATCCGAAACTGAAGCTTCTATGTAACTAAAATTGGTGGAAAAAAAATTTGGGCTCTTCTTAAAGCTTAAATGTTATAAAGTATACATAGACCCTTGGTAGACTTATTGCTGAAATAAAATTTTCTACCGGTTTAAGTAAAGTAAACTCAGTATTCGAATGTAATATAAGATATATTACATCCGAAACTGATGCTTCTATGTAACTAAAATTGGTAGAAAAAAATTTGGACCGTCCTTAAAGCTTAAATGTTATAAAGTATACGTAAACCCTTGGTAGACTTATTGCTGAAATAAAATTTTCTACCGGTTTTAGTAATTCAAAAGTAATATAAGATATATTACATCCAAAACTGATGCTTCTATGTAACTAAAATTGGTAGAAAAAAAATTTGGACCGTATTTAAAGCTTAAATGTTATAAAGTATTCAGGGTGGTCCCACAGTGCGTTCAAGTCCAAAGGCTCGGTAATTATAGGAATTATAAAAAAATGATTAATACATAAGTTGTAGGGACTACTGAGAGCTACAAATTAAAATTATTTGTAGATATATAGAATTGCGCATAAGTTTGGTATAAACCAAACATACCTTTTTAAATGGAACACCCTGTATATTGTTTTATTTTTGGCTTTCATTCCCTGTTGCCATTCTCCCATAGGGTTGTTGGGGTCTATACGGAGTCATTTTAATTTTATGGCCACTTTTATAAAAAAAACAAAGGTATATTTGACACCCTGTATTTTTTTAGTAGGTCAGAATATTATCATTTCATTTCGAAAAACACTTGCAAATCTGTTCTTCTTTTGATTTAGATAATGTTTCTTAGATTTCTTTTATAGCAGTATACAGGGTAAGTCAAAACATGATGTTCAAGTTTTCTTGAAAAATTTAAATGGAGCACCCTGTTTTTTATATTTAATTTAGACACCTCGACTAATGTTCTTTTAGTTTCATTAAGAACTCCCTATACCTAAATCCAACAGTTACTCAGATATTCTTCGTTTTATAAGCAAATATGCTAATTTTTTAACTTGAAGCCATAAATTTATTGTTTTTAACGGGACATCCTGTATATTGTCCTATTTTTGGAGTCTCCTCATTTTAACATTGACCAGATGTAAGTTGTTGGAGAATTAAACAGGTTATTCGAGAATAATGGTTCTTTTTCTAGAAACCCAGAAGTTTTAACCTTGTTTTATTACGCCAAAGGCGCTCTTTTTTCTCAACTTAAATTTATTTATTTTTCAAATTTATTGATACAAATAAACAGAATCTTAAATTTATTTTAGTAATTTCATAAAAATTAACAGGAAAAAAAAATTATTCAAATATTCTACAAATACAAATGATTTTTTGATTTAGTAGTCTTGAAATGAATTAGAATCTATTTGTTAGCTAAAAGAGTGAACAAATCTTGTTTCAGTGTTAACAATAAGAATTAATCACAAAATGTACTCCGATATATTAACCACACAAAAGCGTTTTTGAAAGGCTTATGCAATGGTTTTATGAAACGGGATAGGTTGAATACAATAAAACTGGCCGAACCATGTCTGTTTTAAATAAAGAGAATGAACTATCAGTAAATTATAAAAATATTGTTTAAATAATAATTTAGTCCTAAAAAGAGCATACATTTAAGATTAATTATTCACTGGCTATTAACAGGAAGTAATAAGGGTTGGATGTGATGGCCATTGAGAAATGTATGAATGTTGGCCGTATGATGAATCGGGGCATCGTCATGCATAAACTACATTCGGCTACGGACGTTAATAGGTACTTGGTGTAATAGTGGCCCAAGATCTTTACTTAAAAAATGAAGATATCGGTCTGCAGTAAGCTTTTCTTCAAAAAAATGCGGACCAATGACATAATTTCCAACAATTCCACCCCAGGCGTTAAGAGACCACCTATTTTGACTGTTCGGGCGAATATAACGGGGATTTTTAGTGACATAATAATGAAAATTATGTCTATTAACATTTCCATTTTTGTGAAATGTTGCTTCATCCGTAAACAACAGAAAGTCAAAAAATCTCGGTTCTCTTTAAATTAGTTGTTGTGCCCAGTGACAAAAAGTTAGTCGCCTTTCATGATCATCATCGTACAATTCTTGAAGCAGTTGAACGTGGTATGGATGGAATTTATTTTTCTCCAAAATCCGTGAAACAGTAGTCTTACTAACATCTGTTTCCCTTCTATGACTTTTAAATTTACCGCTAACTCGTTTTCCTCATTTAAAACAGGCTTCGTTCGATCAGTCTGAGTGTATTCTACATTTTCCGTTTCATTAAACCGTTGCATAAGTCTCTCGAATGCACTTCTGTGTGGTTGCCTTCTATCGGAATACTTCTCGTGATAAATTCTCATTGCTAATAAACAGTTTTGTCACTCGCTCCCAGAACATAAATCATATCAATCATTTCTTGTCTAGAAAAGTTCATCTTCACGTCTTTTTTGGTATTCAATACTAAATTGAAGCATCAGTTTTTAGAAACACCCACTTAAATTAATTTGTTTACAGAGAAGCCAAGTAGGTAATTGTTTCTTTTACATGGCTTACTTTAATTTTAATGTCTTGTGTTAATTTGTACACATTTACATTTTTGCTTATAAAATTAAGAATATCTGAGTAACTGTTGGATTTAGGTATAGGGAATGAAAAATAATGAAACTAAAAGAACATTAGTCGAGGTGTCTAAATTAAATATAAAAAACAGGGTGTTCCATTTAAATTTTTCAAGAAAACTTGAACATCATGTTTTGACTTACCCTGTATACTGCTATAAAAGAAATCTAAGAAACATTATCTAAAACAAAAGAAGAACAGATTTGCAAGTGTTTTTCGAAAAGAAATGATAATATTCTTACCTACTAAAAAAAATACAGGGTGTCAAATATACCTCTGTTTTTTTATAAAAGTGGCCATAAAATTTAAATGACTCCGTATAGACCCCAACAACCCTATATTAGGTGAATGGCAACAGGGAATGCAAGCTAAAAATAAAACAATTTACATGGTGTTTCATTTAAATAAAGGTATGTTTGGTTTATACCAAACTTATGCGCAATCCTGTATATCTACAAATAATTTTAATTTGTAGCTCTCAGTAGTCCCTACAACTTATGTATTAATCATTTTTTTATAATTCCTATAATTACCAAGCTATTGGACTTGAACGCACTGTTGGACCACCCTGTATGTAGACCGTTGGTAGACTTATTGCTGAAATACAATTTTCTACCAGTTCTAGTAAAGTAAACTCAGTATTCGAAAGTAATATAAATATATTACATCCGAAACTGATACTTCTATGTAACTAAAAATGGTAGAAAAAAAATTTGGACCGTCCTTAAAGCTTAAATGTTATAAAGTATACGTAGACCCTTGGTAGACTTATTGCTGAAATTAAATTTTCTACCAGTTTTAGTAAAGTAAACTCAGTATTCGAAAGTAATATAAGATATATTACATCCGAAACTGATACTTTTATATAACTAAAATTGGTAAAAAAGTTTGAATCATCCTTAAAGGTTAAATGTTATAAAGTAGACCTAGATCCTTGGTAGACTTATCGCTGAAATAAAATTTTCTACCAGTTTTAGAAAAGTAAACTCAATATTCGAAAGTAATTACGATATATTACATCCGAAACTGG
>JAHBCN010006211.1:144616-155183 GCA_019359885.1 Listronotus oregonensis | reverse complement strand
GGGGATTTGGGGATTTTGAGGCGAGAAAATCTTTTGTTCTTTTTGATGTTGCGGGGGTTAGCTACGGTACCCTTTTTTAGATGGCAAAATTTTTTTTAAGCTTATAAAACCCTTTTTTTAAAAAAAAAAGCTTTTTTCGTCAAAAACGTATTTATTTATTTGGGAGCAATGTTTTCGAGATAAATGCTTTTTAAAAGGACACCGCAATTTCCATAAAAAAATGGTTTTCGCCCAATTTTTTAAACTTTGAAAAGTAAATTTTCAACACGCTAATCAAAAGTCTCCACGGACACAAAACCCAAAAAAACCCTTTAACCCCCCCAAAATCACCTCAAAAGTCTCCAAATCCCTAGTGACCTTCAAGGCTGTTTTGGGGGGGGTTAAAAGGGGTTTTTGGGGTTTTTGTACCCGGGGGTTTTTGATCAGCGTGTCGAAAACTACTTTGCAAAGTTTGAAAAAAATTTTTGAAAACATTTTCCATAGGAAAATTGTGGGGTCCTTTAAATCTTTTATCTCGAAAACAGTTGCCCCTAAGACCTAAAAAATATCGTTTTTGACGAAAAAAATTATAGTAATTTTTTTTTTATAAACAGGTCAATATACTAAGCTTAAAAAAGTTATGCCATTTAAAACAAGTGGGGTGGCCACCAAACGCTTTTTACCAGCAACATTGTTAGACAAATTTTAATTTCTCGCCTTATAAAACCCCCAAATCCCTAATTTTGTACCGCTATGTCATTTAATTAGAAAATTATTACGAAAAAACAAAAATAAAAATAAAAGTTTGACACCCTGTATCTTAGTTATTATCAACTTTTGGAAAAGGGAAATTTTACTTTTTAAATTATTTCGCCTTTTAAAAATCTGCTGTTGCTCCGTGTCTCATTACTTTTGGGACACCCTGTATATGGTTACTGTTGTAGTTTCAAGTTTTTTATCCATTACACCTTTTTGTTCAATAAGAATATTTTTAATTAGCACCTTTGCCATCCGACCCTGTAAAAATTGGTTAATAAAATTAAGAAATTCGCCAACGCCAAATACGAATGCAACTCAATTGCGGTCTTAAATAATATTTTCGCACATTATACTAATGCAAGAATACGTATTGATCTCATTAAATGCGGTTTTTTTATACCCTGATTATTGTTTGAAGTTGGAGTAATACAGTTTATTGTAAAGATTTAATTTTATACTACCTTTGTGAGTACTAAACCCTTGTGCTGGTTGGACTCGGACTTGGCTACTTTATTGCTAAATAATCCAATCAATAGAGATTTTTTCGCACACTTAAATTTAGCCAGAAATAACCTGTGCCACTTTTAAAAACATGATAAATAGATGAAAACCCCGGGTTTCCCCAGCGAATTTGTTTACAGTAATTGTTTAAACAATAAAAACTGTAAAAAAGGTATTTTATTAGTTTTTTGCGTATCACTCAAAAATTATTAAAGATATCGCGATGGTGTCAGTGGGACTTTTTTAGAGAATTAAAAAAGGTACAAAATGTTTTTTATTGAACTTTCTTCGAGCATTTCCTGCCGAGAAAATCCGGAAAAACTCCAAAAATGGACCATCTTTCAAAAAATCATATCTCCGTTCGTTATAAAGATTGATTGACAACCTTGTACTCAGTCAAATTGTTATTTACTTTGCAGATAATTATATTTATTTTATCATCAGTTTATTTTGCAGTTTCTTAATCCATTGCAGGATCGTAACATAATGTTTGTTTTGATCTAATAAATAAACGATTTTTAGCCAATTTAATAAACCCAATATCTTGTTAACCATTCTTATCAAATAATCACGATAACACATATCAAAGTAGTACTAATTTTGGCACCGACAAATACGTGGTTCTTTGACAAGTGATAAGTCGTGTTAGTATTTTACAGTATGTTGTCTTCAGTTTGTATATTATGCAGTAGGATGCAAATTTCTGCGTGGGCTGCCTTAAAGGTAAAAAAATATCTTAAGGTTGGAAGATACAGTGTTTGCACTTTGAAACAAGTCACATAATAACAGAGCTAAGAAATTCAAAGTTGTTTTAATTACCGATATCGGTATCGGTCCATATGTAAAGTGTAATATTAGCCTATATCGGTATCGGCCTAATAAAAATATCAATAATAGGTATTTTTAATGATATGAATTTTTTTAAAACATTATTACAAAATTACTAAACAAATAACGACATAAATTTTTATTTCGAAAATATATATATAAAAAAAAAAAGAAAATAGAAAAAGCTTAACTTAAAAAAATTAACAGTTATATTTAATATTTAAAGTTAGGTTCTGGTAAGTTATAAAGCAACAAAATTATTTTTTTTGCCCCTTCTGGGCTGAGACGATTTCTTGCGCTTTGATATAATAATATGTTCCCAGTTAAAGAGAATAACTGTTCACCAGCCACACTACTTCGTGGGGGCGCTAAATATGTTCCTTCACATTTATATAAAAATGGAAATGTTTTTTTTATTTGCCCACCAAGTCAAAGAATCTTCATTATTTGATATTTTGGCTAATTCAATCATTGGCTTCCCTATCTAATGACGATTTTCTTGCCGGCGTACTGCTAAATTCCTCAATGGTCAAAACAAACTATAAGGAATCGAGTCAGAAACATTGTCTTGGTTTACGTCTTTTGATTCTTTAGAGCAGGGGTCTCCAAACTACGGCCCGAGGGCCACATCCGGCCCGCGGACAGATTTTGTCCGGCCCGCGGAGAGCTAGCATACTTGAAAACTCCTTTTAGAGAACAAATAATTTTTATAGCAAATTAAATTTAGTTTACTGAAGTATTCTAATTTTAGGTTGAATAATTATTAATATGACATCTACATTGATATGGTCAGGGCTAACTCCGCTAACTCATAAATTCTTGTAGGCTTATTGTTATTTTTTTTGTAAAATTTTGGGATAAACACAGAATTGTAATGAGTAAAGACATGTATAATATGCAGAAAATTTAACTTCAGTATATAATAACTAACAAATTATTTTAAATAATCACATAACTTATAACAAACATAATGACATATGAAATACTAATGAGATTTATGTAATTGAGATTTTCCACTGACAATAGTTTGTAGTTGTGGACTAATTTTACTTGTACCAATTATTAAAAGAGATTTAAGATGCTCATCAGTTAATTTCGATCTGTAAACATTTTTTGTGTACTTCATTTTGGAGAAGGTTTTCTCACACAAATAAGTAGTACCAAAAAAAGAAAACAGACCACGAGCAAAATTATGCAAATTATCAAATTGTGTCAGTGGAAGACTTTATAAAATTCCAACAAAGATGAGTTTTGATATTTGTTCTTAATTATCTCACTGCATTGTAGATCAATCATTTCCATTTGAAGTTCCGGGGTAGGGTTTCAATTGTATCAAAAGGATTCTGAAAAAACTTAATTTGATTCGCAATGGCATCAAAGTCCGAGAAACGGGTATCAAAATTTATCTTCAAAGCACTCAAAGTTTCGATTGCAAAATCGATAGGAAACTCAGTCTCAGTAGTGTGGCTGAATATTTCACATGTTTTAAAATGTGAAAAACATTTACTTCGTAGTTGTGATTGAAACAGCTCAATTTCTTCCGGAATGATTTGATATTAGTGTATAAACAGGAAGATGCTGGTTTTCTCCTTGCAATCCCAAATTCAGATCGTTCATATGTTTTGTCAAATCAACATAGAATGCTAACTTCCACAGCCATGCGTTGTTTTGTAATTCAGTAAGAGGGCGATGCTTTTCATTAAAAAATTTCGATCACTGCTCGAAAATAAAAAACGCTGAAGGACTTTCCCACAACTAAGCCAGCGTACGGCAGTATGATAAGGTAATAGTTTCTCCAATTTTTCAATAAATTGTCGGAATTGTCGGTGATTCAGCCCAAAAGATCTGATAAAATTAACAGTTGATATGACTGGTTTCAGAACGTCAGACATATCCAAACATTTTCCGCACAAAGACTGTTGATGAATGATACAATGTAAGACTAATGGTTTTGAACCACCGTCATTTTCTACAGCCTTTGACACAAGAGCGACCACTCCTTTATCTTTCCCACTCATGTTTTTGCCTCAATCAGTTGTAATACATTTCAAGTTTTTATCGAAGGTTCTTTTTTTTTAATGGCCATTTCAACTCCTTTAAAAAAATCTGTACCAGTAGTTGTGCCATGAATACTATACATATCAAGAAGTTCTTGTACACTTCATAGCTTTTATCTACTCCCGAATATAAATCAACACCTGAGCAGTATCTGACACATCCGTTGACTCATCCAAGGCCAAAGAAAAACCCCTCAAAATGTCCATTTTTGTGAACAGTTGAGAGGATATATTTTCAGCGATCTTTTTTTCCCTTCGAGCCACAGTGTTTGCTGACATACTGACAGTTTTTAATAAATTTACCTTTTACACATTTCGCACTGCAATTATGCATTCTTTGATCATTTCTCCATCGGTGAATGGTTTTCCACGTTTTGCAATTTCAAGAGCCACACGAAAGCTGGCACAAGTTGCAGCCTCTTGTTCAGTTTTGAGTTTTGTAAATGAAGATTGCTGCGATTTCAATCCGCGCTGAAAAATTTTAATTTTTTTCTGTCCGCAAATTCCCTTTTGTATATTTTGAGTCATTTTGAAAATGTTTTGTTTCATAATGACGTTTAATGTTATTTTTTTTTGAGAAGGCCCCTTGCTTTCATTGCAAATCAAACATAGCCCTTTTTGTTACTGGCCAAAGAAATACTAATGCCCAATTGTTTTTAAATTTTTTTTGCATTCACTATAATTTTTTTTCGCTTTTTCCATACTACAATTCACACACAAAAGAAAAAATTCAAATCAAAATACTGTTATAAAGATGTCTTAAATTTTAAAACACGAAAAAAACACTTTTAAAGGGGGAGGTATGCAATATTTTATTTAACAACAATGTCATAGGAACTGTTTTTGTGGTTGCGCCACTAGCCTTCTTATATATTCCAAAGCCATCTAGAAGTGAGTGGAAGACACCAGAATTTCCCCGAACCAAAGAGATTTTTTTTGTACGTGCTATTAGCGCCATCTGTTAGCGATAGAAGGTACTACCTATTTCCGCTTGTGTCCACCAGATGTCGTGTCACGTTACTCCTCATGGCTCGTACTTTAGACTAACGAAATTACAGATAATGACAGGAAAATTAATAATAGTTTTCCCCTTTTCGTGGACTTTAGTCCGATTTGCAGCCTTTTTTAAACTTGGGGTTTTTTTCGGTTTTTTTTTTCATCGGGGGACTTTTCCCCTTCTTACCACCGGAAAATGAAATGGGGTTTGGCCCTCCCCTTTTTTGGAGAATCAGAGGCCCCCTGGGGGGGTTTGGCCCCCTTTTGCTTTAGAGGAGCATCATCCACGTCACTCACATTGAGGCTATTATTACTCTCTACTAGGTTTTGTTGTATTGGGGTATTGTATTAAGATTTTATTTTTTTAATCTGGTTTTTTGCGATAAAGCATTGTCGAAAAACATGTTTTAAACCTTGGGTCCAATAAAGGGGTCAAAAGAAGATTTCTATCAGTAAGGTAGTCTTTGCACCTTTTATTTGCAGAATTTTTAAGCTCATTTGTAGTATTCTGTGTGTCTTAAATAATGATATAGAAGCATTGTTCTTACTAAAAAACTGAGTAATTTCTTCAAAAGGTTTTAATAGATTTAGTAAGTTTTTTGATAGTTTTTACTGGTAATATGCTAGTGTCATATCTTTTAAAACTGGATCATCCATTATAAATATATTTAAAGCGTTTTTTGTTCTACTAAGCGTTCCAACGTATATTTCCAACGTAGGTACATCCTGAACTAAAGATTTTTCCGCCATAGTAAGAGTCCTTTGAATATTCTTCAGTCTATCACAAGCCAAAGAGGAGTGACTAAAATAACTTGTTGTACGCCTGGCTTTTGCCAATAAATCTATGATTGATCGTTGACTTTTTAATGAGTCGCGTATGGCTAATTGTATTTATGCAAAATTCGGGGATTCACCGAACATCGAGTTCGTACTGTATACTTTTAAGCAGTGTTGATCGGTAGCGCTATATTTGTATTGTTTTATTTTAATTTCTTAAAAATTATTAATCAATTAAAAAAAAAGGCCAATATATCGGTATCGGCCGATATCGGTCATGCTTATATCGGTATCGGCCACAAAAAATTATATTGGTCGATCCCAAAATGATGTTAAAAATAAATTTAATTTGCGGTTAACAAACAATTTTGTTATATTTACAACTTACTGATCTTCCGATTTACCGAAAAATCTTCACTGTTGATATCCGGATGTTTACAGTTAAACCAAATGCAAATAAACCCAGAAGTACAGTTTTTATTGTTTGCAATAAAAATAGCAATGACAGGATTTAAAATTCATTTATGTATTTATTGAAATTTGAAATAAAGGAAACGATGTTTCAGTAAAATTAATGACCCACCGACACAGGACAGGAAAACGATAAAACTACACTACCTACTTAAATTGGTTTTATGGAGATAGTTTATAAATGTTATTTCTTAATTAATAATAAAATCATTCAATTTCCTTTAGTTTAAATATGTAAATTTATATGTATCGGAAAGTGTTATATTATAGCCAAAAAAACTTTTGTTTTTAAATCTTAGTAATCCTACTTATTTATACAAAAAAAAATGTAATTTTTAAATATTTTTAAAAACATTTTTTTAGGCAGTGGATATTTGAGCACACGGAGGACGAATACTATTTTTTACTAATCGTCCATACGTGTGGACGATTAGTAAAAAAAATTAGTAATATTATTTACATATATGTGGACAAATAGTAAAAAATATTATTCGTTTACAGCGTGGCCGAATATCCACTGCATTTTTTTTAATATATTTAAACACTACAAGCATAAGATAATGTATTAAATTTTGTATTTTCTTCATTTCAGGTCGGCCCTACAAACTCTTCACAAAGTTAGCGCAAAGGCGCGCGAGGGCAACTACTTTCAAGGGGGCGGCACTCATTCCTGGGTGGAGCATTACGAGACGCGAGTAACATCCGAGAGGTCGTGCCTCAACGAGTGGCATGCCATGGACTGCTTGGAGTCGAGACGGCCCCCCTCGCCCGATTCGGTGAGGGCGAGACCGACCGAGCGGGAGGAGACTGAGAAGGTAAGGTTTTTACCGAAGACGACTTACAGACGGTGTTCTGGTTCATAGGCCCTTTAAAAACCACCGGCACAATAGCTCGGCTATTATTATTAAGAGCAAAAGAGATAGATACAGAAGTGAGGTTAGCTATAGGGTACACGTGCAACAATTTACACAAAGCAAAGCTTGACGTTGAGAGGTCTTATATTAACATACAAAAAATATCCCTTTGGATGCCCGAGCAGCATACAACCGGTAATAAATGGTGTTAATACGCGAATTAAGTGTTTTATTATTTTTTTTTAAGTATATTTAACGAAGTGTTGCTTTAATTCTAGAGAACTAGGTATTTACTAGAACATTGGAGGTCATCATAAAAATAAGATAAAATTAGGAAAATTTTAGTATCATACCCATACAAAAGTAATTTTAATTATTGTTTAGCTTTTATCTAAATGTAGCCAAAAAATGTTAAATTGGATATAGATGTTAGATAAATATATTAATGTACTTTCTGCTCCTTGCTACCTCATATTTATACTTTTATATCTATTATTTTTATTATGTTTTAAATTCAAACCTAAAATTAAGTTTTATTTGCCAAGAACTGGTTTTAGAATATTACATCATTATAGTGACTGTATTTTAATGAAATGTAATGATATACTATTAATTTTTTCTGTGTGTGTTTCTTAGAAGGCATCAAAGGATCATTAAATTTCTAGGATTTCTTTTTAAATATATTTCGTTTTTTCTACAAATTATTAAATTCGCACAACCACTTTAGTAAAGTTCTATAGACGCTCTTCTTTTATGCTAACCTAACCTAATCCACATTAAAGATAAAAATTTTTGGGGGTTATTTAATGGTATTAAAAAATTATTGTAGATAGTTTGTTGGTATCTATATTACACGATATAATCCTGATCTACAAAAATTTAATCGCCATTTTCAGTAGTAGATTCTTCCATGTCTTGGATTGAGGAAGCCAGGCATTAATCTTTTTATTAATCTATATGTTAGGTTCGGTCTCTTCAAGCTCGGCATTTAAACAAGATTGCCCACAGCAGTACCCACATACAGAACAGCGAAGTCCTAATTTCTTGAAACTACAACTTGCATTGCATACTTTAGTGGAGTTGCAAAAAAAAGTAATTGATCGGGAACTGGTGGCAACAGATTCCAAATAGGTTCTAGCTTATTGTTGGTAATTGCTCACTTCCAGTCTTCAGAATTTAGTTTATTTCCAAGACATTTCTGTTCTTAAAAATAAACTCCGAATGAATAATGCTATGATGCATTGAGCTGGCTTATTGAGTTTATTATTAAAAATAACGTAGATATACGCACTAAAAACTTAGTAGATATATTGATAGAAACGCGAATGTATTTTCGTCGAAAGTATTTTGCTTTGTGTGCCAGCCACGTGTCCTTTAGGCATACACAAGACGATTAAGACTAAAATAATTAACGGTTAATTTCATATTTTCCCAATATTATCTTCAACCAAAAGAAACCTACAGGTTAAATTAAGGGTACGTTTCAGAATATGTTTAGGACACCAAAATAAAGATTTCTACAAAATTTTTTTAAAGTCAAAATTATTGTTTATAGGAATAAATGGAGCAGAATTATTGTTATTGTTAGTCAAGTATAATATTAAATCGCCGTTAAACAATCACAGCCATATTCTATAAGTAATAAAAAAAAAAGAAATAAATAACCGTTCCTAAGCTTTTAAAACTGCCCTACTTATCAAACACAAAGGAAACAAAGTTTTAGTAGAAATACAATACCGAACTTTGGCTCAATCGCATGTTATCAAATAATCGTTTTACACTCAATAAAGTTGCGTGTTTTGAAAATATTATATGTTACATTTATGGCGGGTTGCACAAAAGTTAATAACGGTTTAGAATGTTTAACGAAATGTCAGATTTTGACAGGTTGCCTACTAAAGCCATTGAGTAAAACTGACAACGTTTGATTAAACATTCTAAACCATTGTTAACTTTTGTGCAACCCGCCATAAGTGTAAAAAAAACTTAATATTACAAATTAACACTGGTAGTTCCTTGCACAGGTTTTTTAGGTTAAACTCCTATATGGTATCTTAATTTCTCAAAGCTGATCCACGACGTATGTACGTATTAAATTGTACAGGAGAATCCAACGAGGATTGAACAGGGTCATATTTGTGGCTTTCCTCATACGTACGGTCTTTTTTTCCTAGAATCCTGAAGAACTCTTAGGATGTCTATATAGCTCTTTCAATCCTCTGGGTCCTAGCTCGATGACAATTTGTGATAAATACTCCAAATATTTTTCGTCTAAAAAATTTCCTCCTGGAACTCTTAGATTTCGCAGGTCTATGTCATAATTGGTCTCATATTTGTCTAGTACTTTTTTATTTTTGGAATTTTGCGATAGATTTTTAGTTCGTATAATGTGTGTAATATCTGATTTAGGGCAAACTGCATCTGTTAATAGTTTAAATTATATTTTATATTTGTCGCTTACATTTGTTGTTCCCAGGTATCTAAATTATTGACTGATACTTTTGAACAATAAATAAACATTTTAAAAATTTTATTTCAGGTAATTCGATCTACCCTCAAAGAAATCATGATGTCAGTCGACTTGGACGAGGTTACCTCCAAGTTTATTCGGTCCAAACTGGAAGAAGAACTGGACATGGACCTGGGAGAGTACAAGAGCTTCATCGACCAGGAGATGCTGGTCATCTTGGGTCAAATGGACGCTCCGACAGAGATATTCGACCATGTCTATTTAGGATCCGAGTGGAATGCTAGCAATTATGATGAGTTGCAAAAAAATGGGTAAGTAGTAAAAAAATAATTACCTAATAAATCGCTATTAATATTTGAAAAACCATAAGGTGTAAACAGTCAAATATGACAACTTTTTAAAAAACCAGCTTTCTATAGATTTTATGATTTTCAAGAAACTCTTAGTGATTAATTAAATAGTTTACAACTTATTCAATAGTAGGTAAGGGCCGGTGCTAAAAGCCCCCCCCCCCCTTTTTTGATTGGTCAACCCCCCCCCTAACTCCACCTCCTCTCCACCTGATTGATCGACCCCACTCTAACTACACCTCCTCGAAAGCTGATTGGTCGAACCCCCCCCTTTTCTAGGGGGAGCTTTATAGATGGTGCTTGTGTGGAAGGGGTGTGTGAAGGAAGGAAGATTACTTTAAAATTAGTTGAGCTTCAGTTGAATGATCAATGTTCTTCAAAAAATTTTTAAAGTAAAAAAAGTAATAAATAATGGATGTACAATCGAGGTTATATGTTTTTAATGGTAATTGTTTAAATGGTGAAAAAGAAGAAATTATTTCAATTCATAAAGATGAAGTGAGCAACTTTTTTAAAGAAGAAAAT
>JAHBCN010006211.1:50567-144599 GCA_019359885.1 Listronotus oregonensis | reverse complement strand
CGGCGAACGGGAACACAATCGTCCCTCGAACAACTATTCGAAAATAGTGCATAAATTTGAAACTACCGGATCTGTGCAAGATATTAAAAAAAATACGGGAACGTCCAGCCGTTCCATGAGAATATTAGGCTGTTGGGGAAAGGTGGCTAAAACCCCCAAAAAAATGTCTTTGAAAGACTTACAACATTTGGGCATCGGCAGAACTTCAACGGGGAAAAATTTTTTGAAAAAAGATTTAGGTCTGCATCCTTATAAAAAAAAAATTTTCTCAGGAGCTAAACCCAGGGATCATGGACAACGTCGTGCTTTTGCAATTGGATCCTGCAGAGAAAGGCAGAGGACAAAATTTTTGCAATAAAATCATTTTTAGTGAAGGCTCACTTTTTTTTAAAAACGGTTACGTAAATAAACAAAATTTGTATCTGGGGCAATAAAAATCCTGAAGATTCACAAAACCCCCAAAAGATGCCCAACGTTTAACAGTTTGGTGCGGTTTTTGGGCGGGGGGTATAATTGGCCCGTATTTTTTTTGAAAATGAAGACGAACAAGCTGTTCAGTAAACGGAGAGCGATACCGAACGATGATTGATGTTTTTTTTATGGGATGAAAAAATGGAGATGGATGTAGACAATATATGGTTCCAAAAAAAAGGGGGAAATGCCACAAAAACAAAAAATTTTTGGATTTATTGCGTACACGGTTTAAAAGGGGGGATTATATCAAAGAACGGGGACGAAAATTTGGGGAAAAGATTTTGGGCACTTGACGCCGCTAGATTTTTTTTTGTGGGGCTATGTGAAAAGAAAAAGCAAAAAAACAACCCCCTAACCATTCAAGAATTGAAACAAGAAATTACAGAATAATTCGTGACATAACTCCAGAAATTTTGTTTTAGAAGTAATGGAAAATTTCAAAAAAAGAATTGTTGCGGGGGGAAAAATCGTGGTGGTCATTTTGCAGATATTATATTTCACGTATAATTGTACACTGTTCATAAGTCCATAAATAAACTTCAAATATGTTAAAAAACTTTCATTTTATTCGTTACCAACATTCGAAACCTCTTTTTTAAACCCTTTGAAAAAAATAATTTCTTCCCTAGCAACTTCCAATAAAAGCGCGATTCTTATACACCTTTAACATTTCACCTAGAGAAATACGTCTTCTTCTTTTTCTTTACAGTCTAGGTTTAACCTGAACCTCCAGTAGTTTTCTTTTTTTCTGACTTCCCTATCTTCAAGTCGATAGTCATGCATGATCGCCTACCTTATTTCAGATTCAAGAATTACGTAAATAAAAATATCATTTTTTGAGAATACCCCAAATCAAAGATATAGAACCATATAATAGCATTAAGATTAAATCAAGCAAATATTTCTTCGTAAAAAAATTTAAAATTTAAATTTATTAAAATATGGTTAGCCTCGTTTTGATTCATTGAAAATAATTTTGGCAAGTTTTGCAATATGAAATTTGAATTTTTCAACCAAAATTTTGCAACCCGTTGCAACTATTGAGCATTTTTTATATACAAAAAACTTAAAGTTACATTAGCATCATACAAGATACTTGCTTTTTATTATTTTTAAAAAAATTATCCCAATGGCAATCTCGTGCATAAAAAGCAAAAAATATATGGAAATGAAGTACAGTAAAAAGATGTAAATCAACATTTTTGAAACGATAAATTGAAAGAATTGCCTCTCGGACATGATGATCTAAAATCATGAAACGTTGACAGCTGTAGTTGATGTCAAAGAATAAAAAATAATAAGCTAATAGCAGGTGATCATTGGTTGAGGCTTTCTTTTTCCAGTGTAAAATCTGCTATGTTAAAAAGCATTTGCTTATATACGAATATAAAGCATTGTATACTCTAAGACAGCAATAGAATATTAAACAAAATATAAAAAAAATTTTTAAAAAAATGTCAAATATCGCGTGTAAGGAAACGAAATTTTGAGCGCAAAACTAATAAACTGCAAACATAATTAGGTTTCTCAAATGGGGGTTCAGGGAAAAAAACTATCACGGAACATTGAGTTAAAAGCAGTGGCGGCTCGTGGGTTCCGCCCGGGTCGGCAGATGGATGACTTTTTTTTTTTCCCCAGAAAACCTAACAAAAAAAAAAAACATATTCCGTTATGTAGCTCATTATAGGTTTTTTTAAAATTTTTAAATTTTTTTTTTTGTTTTTATTAATGTGTTTTTTTTTTTTTTTATTTTTTGATTTTTTTTAATTTTTTTTTGGTTTTTAAAATTTTTTCTTAAAAAAGTTCATTATGTTTAACATTTTCTAACCGAGCTCCTTTTTTTCAAGCAAATGTTTTGTTTACCAAAAAATCATTTTAAGTTCATAAATAGACCGATATATCTGCTTTTATAGAGCACGAAAGAGTTCTTTCAAGTTGTCGTATAACAGACATGGAACAAAACGATTTATTTTTTTTTTCACTTCCCGTAATACTTACTTTTGATACCAATTTTGAAAAACCCCGTTTTTTCCTTTCCCCCGTATTAATTAAGTTTGACATCTTGGGTGTCGGACGCCCATTATTTTTTTTTCTTGCTCGTCGAATGAAAAAGAGGGCCCCCCTTTTTTAAAAATTTAAAATATAATGAACAATATCACTAGTTATAGTGGTTACATCTCCCTGTTCGTTTGCCGTTAGAGTTTTTTCCTCCATTTCGGGGGGGAAAATTAAAAAAAATTTACAAGATAACAAGGCTTACCTGACACCGGGTGAGATAAAAATAATAAAATACATTTTTTTGGAATTTAAATTTAAAATTTTTTTTACGATATTAAAGCTCTTTTTTTTTAAAAAAAACAGCCCAAAAAAAAACACTAAAATATCGATCAACACGCACCCCAGTATAATACAAAAAAAATATCAATAAAAATCGATGCGGGTTTCTTCCATCAAGTTTATTGAAAAAAAAACCCCAAACCCCTTTACTTTATTTTCATCGGCAAAAACCCTTTTGTCAAATTTTGGGCTAATAAAGAAAAAAATAAAAACAAATGTATGTTTGGTTGCCTATCTTATTCCAGTTTTTTGTGATTTACCAATGAAACCGTACGGAACCGGCCCGGGGGAAAAAAGGCGATTCAAAAAATAGAAGTAGAATAGAATTTTTGGGATAGCTTAATCGCGGATTTTAAACTACGCAAGTAAATCGGTATGGGGGGACAATAAATACTACAAAAAAAAACTTTCTAGAAAAAAGTAGGTAGTTGTTCTGAAAAAAAATTAAGTTTTTTTGGGTTTTAATGTTTTGATTTTAATTAATTATTTATATTGAGCACTAAGGGGCCAAGGGGGACTCCGACCCCGCCGTCCCTGTATATCCGCCACTGGTTAAAAGTTTGTTTCCTAAAAAAAATTTAAACTGTAAAAGTAGTATAGAACGGTTTCCTGAGAATCCCGGGCGTATGGCAGTCCTAACCTTAAAAGTCAAGCAATGGGCTTTAGCTAACAGTATTGTACAAAAAGTAGTTTTTTTAATGGTTGACTTTTATTTACACGCCTGTCCACCCCATGATCCTGGATGAACATTGATAAAAAAAAAAGGGATTAAATTTTTTCCTTTAAGCTTTTTATTCACCAACTTTACAATTCATTTTTTTCCCCCGTCCCCTTTTATTTTCAATATATTTTCTGTCCCTCAACAATAGAAAAGTTTTCCATTTGAATACAGATTTTCAAAGGCCACTGTATAATGCAAGATGTTATATTGACTGTAGATATGAATATTTCATGATAAAAATGTTATTCTTTGCCTTTAAAATACCGAACATCTATTGTCGCTTGTCGCTCTGGTGCTGGTCTATTCAAGGGAAACAAAAAAATTGCTCTTGACGGCCCCTTTTGAATGGGGGGAATATCCCGACACTTATTGGTATGCGCATTTTAGATTGCGAAAGCTATTTTCCCGTTTTACCGACAAAATGGGATTTTTGTATTCAATAAAACTGGCTATGGAAAGCCCAAAAATGTTTTTACGAGTAAGGTCTAATAATATCTTAAATAACAGGTCGTCATCTTTTTAAAATGTCAGCTTTTTTATATGGTGCTAGGTATATCATTTACGGGCCAAAAAATCGCGTTGTTTAAATTTTTGCAATGGATTTGGCAATTATTAAAAGTCAACAACGGTTTAGAATGTTTAACAAAAAGTCATTGTCAGTGTTATTCAATGATTTTAGTGAATATCTGTTAAAATATGACATTTTGTTAAACATTCTAAAACCGTTGTTTAGCAATTGTTAAAAATTTTAAAAACGGTTTAGAATGTTTAACAAAATGTCAGATTTTGACAGGTTGCCTACTAAAATAATTGAATAACACTGACAATGACGTTTTGTTAAACATTCTAAACCGTTGTTAACTTTTAACAATTGCTAAGTCCATTGCTAAATTTAACAACGCGATCATCACTCGGCCGTTAGACGCACTTTAATGGCAGAATCCGAGCGACGGTAATAGCATCGTGCAGTAATAAACTTCTAATTTTTGGACAGTTTAGCAACAAAAGGCACTTATAAAGGATTTTTAAAAATGTGTAAGGACTCTTCAGTTTTCTAGAAAGATGGGATGCGTTTTATTATAGTGGATAAGACTTGGGTCTACCACCATTAACAGAAGTCAAGAAGTAGTGTAAACCTAGTACTCAGTTATAGTCCAGAAATCTGCCAAGAAGGTGTTAGCACTAGTGTTTGGGGATGCAAAAGAACTTTAGTTCATGGATAACTTTCAGACTGGTAATAGTTATTTATTTAACAAGTGCGAAAGTAGTACTTTTTTGCACGTGACGGCAGTTGCACCAACAATGCGAAGCGGAGTTCGGGCAAGCCGTCAAGGACGAAAAAGACACTTTCCGCATGTGTTAGGTACAAAATTTTTTCTACGGTCGATATAGTTTTTAGATAAACGTCAATTGGGTTTAAATTAAATAATAATGTACTGTAATTACAAACATTATTAAGCTTCTTACAAAAAAAAATATTTTGCAAGTATTTCACTAAATTGATTAGACAAGATATTCATTAGTTTAACAAATCGTGCGGAAAAGTTACTTTTCAGTGCTAATAGTCCAGAGAAGTTACTTTTCCGCTCAAGTTTTTGTATAGAGTTATAAAGAGTAAGCAGCCACCCTGTACAATATTATTTTAAAATAAAATAAAAAACTGCGTCACTAACTCATGTAGAAAATTAAATAATGTGTTTAATGGATAATAATAAACCTATCGTAATAACGGCAAAAGTTAGTCACTGGGTTGTCCTACCAAACAAATTCACCAATTTGCATAATAATCAGATTATCTATTTTGGGTTATTCTAAAAAAATCGACAAGTACCACGAGAATAAAAAAACGGGTAAATAACCGCAGTGCCCTATTATTTGTCCATTTATTTAAATCCAAATTAACATATGATGTATGATTTAAACATTTCTGTTAAAAAACAGGATTAGGTCCTTTCCTGGAATGTCTATAGCCAAAAAGTAGATGAACTAGGAAGAGCCAAACTATTAAGATGCTTAAATTTATACAAAGCGAAAATTCCCTTTCATATGACCATTTTGACATTTTTAAGAGAAGTGGGTTCCTTTAACAAGAAATATATTTTTAAATAACTTGTCATGTTTTTATACGTTATTTCTATTATTTGCTAAATCACGTAAGTAATTTTATAGGACACTTGAGCAATTTTCTATATAATTCTCTATTAGATATTTTTGCTTAAAAATAGAAAAGTATATTTTTTAAATATGACTAAATACATGTTAAGTTTTTTAGAATTTCCCATTGAATATGGCAAGGCAGTTAGACACGTAAATTTGGGCCAGAAAAACTCCGTGGGAGATTTGTCAAAACAAACATTTCCAAAATGAGCTTTTAAACACCAAAATACTTTATTGGTTCAAGAACGTATATAAGTGGGTTTTTGTTGGACTCTATTAATTATATTGTCCAGTAAAAATAGAAATTAATCGATCTTACGTCACTAGTATAATAGCGGTGTAAATGGTGTAAGCTATTTCTGAATAACAAATAGACCTAATATGTATTAAAAAAAAGTAATAAACGCTAGATTTTGATACCAAATTGACTTTTGTATTTTATTATTTTCTTTGCTGATTTAGATCGCAAATTTAAAACGTTACTAAATACTCCAGTCGTTTAGAGGCAAAAATACCCCCCTACCTCTAACCGAGTCCAAAGTTGATGAAATTTGGTACAGATGTAGTGTTTGGTACTCGGAAACTGAAAATACCAAAATCCTTGCTCAGGGGTGTCGAAAAGGGGGTGAAAACCAGCCTTAAACATGGAAAAATGTCTAATTTCCTTTAAAAGCAGAAATAACGGAAAAAGAACCTTATCCCGATTGCAGTGGACTTTACAAGTGCGATAAAGGAACAACATGATGTATCCCTGAGTTGTGACCAGGCTCGTAGCTAGTGAGGAGGCAGGAGCGCCAATACAACGGCGCTGCTTGTATATCATAGATTTTTGAGATACTCAAGTTGAAATTTATACTTTTTTTGGTAGCTGATCTCGATTTTCGAGTTCATACAACCTAGGAAGTTGATGGTCAATTGTTATTAACAATTTTATGTTGTAAATTGGTCCATTTGGGGGCTGAAAGTTAGCCCGATATAGGTAAGCAAAAAGTAACTTGTAGTTGCGATCTTCCGGCTCACAGCTTGTAGTAATGAAGAATTTTATTTATAATTTTCTAAACAAATGAACAATTACCTATACATTGTTTCAACAAAAAATGAGATAAAACCATGCAAATATATTCTTATAGGTTTTCGACTCGCTGAGATAATTTTTATATGTATAAACTAATGTTAGAATTATTTAATTACAAAATTAAAATAAATAGATTTAAAAAGTATTGTAAAGATTAATAAATTTAAAATAATTATTTACTTAATAAAAGGCAGAAGAAAATCGAACCCGGCACCTTCGGGTTAAAAGTTGAACGCCTAGCTGCCTGAGCCACGCAGCGGTTCAACAGCGATATTACATTTTAAGTATATATGCTATACAAAAAAATGTATTTTTTGTCGAATTTTCTAATAGCGCCCATTAATTTTTTAATATTGTAATATACGTACTAAGAGCACTCTATAGCCACAAAAAAATTAGGCCAAATCGCCGACTCCAAGGCCGTGTCGTCTCCTTATAGGTATACAATGCAAATAAACAACTTCATTTACTCACCATCAGATTGTCCTCAAGGCAGATAATCTCTTTAATTGTGGCTCTGTAAAAGTTTTTCACCTCTGTATACTTTTTGTCATTCCGTGACAACTTTAATCAGCATGACAGTAATAATAGTAAAAATAAGTTGTACGTAAACTCACCAGAGGGCTCAAGAAAGCTACGCAAATGTGCTTTTTTTAAGATTTAGCCGATATTCCAAGTTGAAATAGCTGTTCCAGGAGCATCCATGGGAATTCGACATGCATTTTGAAGCTGGGTCCTTTCTCTTTAGAAAAGTATAAGGGGAAACTTTCGAGACCACTCTGGCCGATATTCCGTGTCATTTTTCGTGATGATACGATTTCTTACAAATTATTGTTCTACCTCGAATTATTTGAATTTTGAGTATATTGAAAAATGTAGACATATTTGCCTAAAGATCTAACCTCCCCCTTTAAAATAATCCGTTAACAAGGTGCTTATAATGCGTACAATGCTCGAAATCTGATTTGTTAATTAGCAGGATGAGAGGGTCAAAAAATTCACAAGTTACAAAGCTCATAAACAAAAGAAAAATAAATTCTATCTAGCCAAAAAGTAGAAATAAGAAATACATAACTCGAAAAATATATCTGACCCTAAGTGTATAATTTTCCAGCTACAATTGAAGATTGAAATAAAGGGTAATTGACCATGTCTTACTGTTGCAATAAGATTATTTATTTATATGAACGAATTTGGTAGTATAACTGTGCAAGAGATGAAGGTTCAGACTTGTTCTTTCGTTTGGAATATTACTCCCTACGAGATTTTTCCTCGTTATAGCAAAATTCAATTTTAGTACGAAAACTGCAAAAATTTTTGAATAATCAATTTGGCGCTTTCTCGAGTCTTTAGGGATGAAAATTTTTTCAAACTTAGAACAAAAATATTTATGATGTTGAATAGTCATTTCTAACGTAAAATTTTCGGTTCTTTCGAATGGCAGTGTTATTTTTAAGAAAAAACTATCCATTCATGAATAAAAATTCGTTTAATAGGGGGTAGTTTCACCCTCTTTCCGACACTTCTCAGCAAGGATTCGTTTATTTTTCGCCTTAAAATCTACTAGTATGCCAAATTTCATCAACTTTGGTGTCGGTTAGAGGAAAAAACCTCTTACGACTGGAGTAAAAAATAAATACAAGATCTTTTTTATTAAAACGCATCGAAAAAAATTAGACGGTTTTAAAAATAAACCAAAAAATAATGTGTCCCATTAAGCATGTCATGTTGTATTTTTTCTTGTTTCAATTATTTTTTTTCTTAAATGTTTTTTAGGATTTTACAAGAAAAAAATACACAGAAAGAAATCCTATGACACAAATTCGGTCCTCGTTGGATGTATATAGCTTAAAATATATTTTTTATTATTTAGTCTTATTTTCTAAAGTGTACCATGAAGCTAGTGACTAAAAAAAAAAAATAAAAGTCGAAAAGAAAGTGAATACTTTTGGTTTCCTTTATAACACTCTCTAGCCTTTTTTCTTTTATTATTAAGTGTAAACACAATAATTAGAATGTAACAAATTGTATCTAAATGAATTAGTAGTCAGGTCGCACATTCAAATTAGCGTCCATGTCATCCATTACTATTAATTATTATCGACAAATGAACAACTTTTACTTTTCGTTTTAAATTGATAAATTTCATTTAATTACCCAGGTACTAATCCTGTCCTAATAACTTGCAAATTGACAAGAAAGTTAGTGAAAACTTGCCTAACCAATAACCATGTATGTTTTAATAATTTTAGGTTTGGTAATAATTGGTTTGCGCCAATTAAATAGTTATTATTTATGACTTAAAGAAGCAGCATAAAATTAAAAAAAAAACAAAACTATTAAAGCTTCCGTCCAAGCTTTGAAGTCCTCCTAAATCTGAATATTTTGCCTACTGGTTAATCTTGGCCAGGCCAAGATTCGGCCTTAAACAGGTAGAGGATTACAGGAAATGTTTTGGTGTATTTTTCCCCTTATTATAACTTTGTTATCGTTACACATAAATATATGCAATTTGGTATATAAATTCACATAAGTGTTTTAATTGCTATATCAAGTGATTTCTAAGATATTTAATTTTAAAAATCGATTGATTTGCCCATTCACACCGTTCATTTACTCGATCAATCTTATGGGGCACTTCCCAAAGAAACTTGAAATTTGATACGTAAGTAGGTTTTTTTCTACTACCTTCTTAGCAAATTACCCTTTTCAACCCCTGAATAAGGTTAAAAAACAGCATTTAACTTCCCTTAGGGAGGGAAAATTTTTACCAGCTTAGCATGCCAATTATTTTGTATAAATTTCATTTTTATTATTTTTATTTAAAAAAATTCCTCCATATATTTTTTAAAAAAGTCGTACTTTTTTTGTATCTTTCACAAGATTTAATTGGCAAAAAATTTAATGATATTCACTAAAAGATTGTAATTAATTAAATAATCTATTGCGGAATGCAGTAATTTTTTTAAAATAAGTTTTAAAATAAAAAATAATAAAAATAAAGTCTGTAAATAGTCTCGATCATTATTCGCCCTTATTTATACCCTTGTTACTTAAATAGCTATATTAGTACGAGAGAGGATTTTTTTTTGTAAAATAAAGCAGATCTTTCGGGCAAATCAGATCAACTTAAATTTTTTTGAAATTTGTCAAGAAAGGTGTCAAATAAATATGGAATTAAACAAGTTTGGTTACTGGGATTTGGTCCAAAATGCTGTAAAAATTGGCCAAACCATTTTTTTGACCAGAAATAAAAAATATTGAATATCTCGTGCAATATTAAATGAATTTTCATGAAAATAGGTTTAATAGTTTTTTTGGGTCACTGACTACGATTTTAATGTCAGAAATTTTTGAAACATCTTTAAAACAGTAAAAACTACCCGTTTTTAGGATTTTTTGAAATATTTTGGAAGTAAAGCTCAGATTATCAAATAAATGTCATTTTTTCGAAATAATTAAAATTTTTTTATTATGCACTGAAATTGAGATATACGGGCTTATTATAGGGGTTAAAACCAAAAACATGACCTCATATTTTTCTTTTTGTTTTTTAATCATTTTTTTGAAAATATTTTTATCGTATTTTGGCTATTATGACATTCATTCCCCTTCCCTCTCCCAGAACAGAGGGTGAAAAGTACCCTTAAATAAAAAAAAAGAAAAAAGACGTTATTAAATTTTTTTGTTGCAACTTTTCGTTTTAGAAAGACAAAGTAACAATGTTTTCAATAAAAAGAAATTATTAACCCCCATCCCCGGGAAAACTACCCCCAAATTAAATTTAAAAAAAAAGTAATTTTGAAAAAAATAGAATTTTTTGGCCGTAACTTTTTTTTGGCTAATAATAACAAGATGTACAATGAACCATTTTAAAGCTAGGTTACCCCCAAATGTCAGGTGATGGCAAATTTTTAAATTTTGGATTGACCATTTTTTTAATTTTCCGAAAAAAAAACATTGCCTGCAAACATAAAAAATATGCGTTTTTAAACGGCCAAATCTCCTTACAGTGAAAGATTGATAAAAAAAATTAAAAAATAAAAAGAACTCAAAAAGGCTACAAATTTGGCTGTTTAAAATAAATACTTTTCCGCACCCAAAAACAAAATTCTACAAAAACAAGATTGGACCCAAATTTATCAGTCCAAACATAAAAAATAATACTCGATAGGGCTAAAAATGACTGGACATATTTCTGACTTTTACTAAAGAATTTTTTTTAAGCAGCACAGTCCAGATGGCGCTAAAAAATTAGCATGAAAAAAAAATTAAAAAAAGTTTATTTTGCCCATAACTTTTTTTCTGCTTATTTTAAACGGTTCTGGTTGGTATCAAAATTTTCCCAATTTTTTTCTTCCAAAAAAATTTTTTTTGGAAAGTTATAATTTTTCGATATTTACGCCAGAACAATCCTTTTTCTTCATTTTCGGTAAGCAACTATTTTTTCCAGGCCATATCTTCTTTCATACTCATCGTACAAAAATTTTTAAAAAATCGTTTTATTTGTCAACTAAAATACTTTATATTAGTAATATATAATTTTTTTTGTAATACTACCACATTTTCGCCAACAGAATTTTCCTTGCGCTATTACTTGGAAGGGGTTCACATTTATAAAAAGTTGTATTTTATGTTTTTATAATAAAAAACGATAATTTATCGATTGGGTAAGTATTTTTTCATCCCCCCATTAAATGATCCCTCCCCCGCGCCGCCTACCCTTTTTCCCAATATCAAGTTACTTCAAGTACCTGCTTTTTGCACGAAATTTGCGTTTCGTGATTTTACCTTCTTTACTGTATTAAATAATATTAACTTAAAAGATTCTAAAATGTCTTGCGGAATGCAGTCCATTTTTTAAAGTAAGTTTTAAAATTTGTGTTCTTTGTCAAATAAAAAATAATTAAAATAAAGTCTGTAAGTAGCCTTGATCATTATTCGATTAAACGACCGCGGAAAAAATATTTTCGCGCCAAAAAATTGTTTTTTTAATTAATTTATGAACCTGCACATTACTGTCCAATAAACACATTGGTATTAATTATCGACAAACTACGGACTTTTACTTCCCATTGATAAACTTCAATCAATTACATACACAGGTACTAATCCAGTGCTAATAATGTGCAAATTTGTAAGAAAGTTGGTGAAAACGAGCAAACCATATCAACGTAAACATATTAGCGACAACTGGGATATATTACTAACAAATGCAGAAACCAAAGTTAATAACTAATCTTTTAAAGTATTTTTCAACCGTTAGAGTTGACACTTAAATGAGATTTATGGAGACGAAAAAGACGGTTTATCAAGTGTTTTCTCCTCTCGTGTCACACTGACACCGGGTCGATTACACCTATTAAATGTTATTTATGAAGAAAGTTCTTTTTAATTATTTGGTTCTTAAAGTATCATTAAATTAATGAACAAAAATATATAGAATAAAAGGAACATTTATTTAGAGAAAAATCATTTTACTCGTATGTATGTTAGAAGGGATATTTTTATTTTTCTCGCTAAGAGTAAAGTATTGTTATCGTGAATTAAGGTATTTGCAGATCTTTACGTTTTAGGGTCCTTAAATTACGAAAAGCATGGTTTCTCATTTCCTTCTGTCAGTCTGAATAAAATATTTCGTTAAATTTTGGTGTACGTGTAATTATAGCGAATAGATGACTTTCCTGATTTGTTTTTAGAAAAGGGGGCGAGAAGGGCAAATACAAAAACTTAATTTTGTAAGAAGAAATATCAAAGTTACTGTTTTTTTCAATTTTGTTTTTATTTCAGAACAATTTTCTAACATTATTTTTTCTTTTCAGGTAAGTTTCAGCTGCTTGTTGGAAAGTTCTCTAAGTTGGTAAGATTTTTACATATTGTTTTGAGCTCCAGTGATTATTTATTTCTCTTTAATTTTTGAATATATAACTCTTTATCTAAAGAATCGATAAACTATTATAATTATTATTTGTTTAATAACTAAAAAATGATAATTATAATAATAGTCCAATAACTGAAGACCTGAAAGTACCCAAAGCTGTAAATAAATCTGTACAGTTTTCATTTGTGGCGCAATGCTTAGGTCTTCGCGGATGCTTTCGAGCGAGAAAAGTTTATCACGATTCCAACGTGGAAACTCGCTGAAAATGGCTCCTTAAAGACCAAAAAATGAGTATCCCGCGAATATCTGTCAAAATATGCGAATTAGAGAATTTTTGTTCAGACAAAAAATGAAGATTACCTCATAATTTACAAAAATAGTCCTTATCATTTTTTTCGTAAGACCAATATTTTTCGCAAAAACGGCCGTCGAAAAAACCATAACATTCCACACTGGATAGATGCGGTAGTAGGCTAAAAAATGTAGATGGGCAAAACCATTTTTGTATCAAAAGTCAAGAAATGAAGAAGGAAATTTTCTGGGATCATTGAACACTTACTAAGGTCTTATTATAAAAAATAAATGTTAATAACAAACCATTTTTTAAAAATATCAATAAATTAATAAAATATTCTCAAAATATTGGAAAAAAAACTTTGACCGCTTTTTTTAATATTCTAGAAAAATCAGAATGGACCCAAACTTACATGTAATGATAGGTACAGGTTTTTCCATTCCTATGAACTTTGAATGATTAAAAAATGTACAATTGCTCGAGTAATGAAACAATTCGTCCGCCTGCTTATAAATGCATCTACGTCATTCTAGCGGTAGAGCGGCAGCTAAAATAAGGGGACTTTCGGGTCTTCTTATCTCGAAAACTATCGATTTTTCAAAAAAAAGGACCATTTTTGTAGATTACAATTTTACATTTTTTGTCTTCACAAAAATTATCCAATTCGCATATTTTGGCAGATATTAGCGGAAAACCCATTTTTCGGGCCTTGAAGGGCCATTTTCAGCCCTTTCCCACCTGTTAATGTTGATAAACTTTTTTTTCGCCCGAAAGCATTCCCGAAGAACTAAGAATTGCGCCACAAGAAAAATCTGTACAGATTTATTTAGAGCTTTGTTTACTGGACTACTAGTTTAATAAATATTGAGTTGTTGACGTTTGTTTTTATGTTTGTTTGTATCTATGTCGCTATAATAACACATTTTCTTTCGCCGGCGGAAAAGTAAAAAGTAAAGCTCCGGCGGAGGAAAAATTAAACGTCGCTGTCACCTACACTGTCAAGTAATAACGGATTTACTGACGTTTAAAAAAAATATTTTATGAGCAAATTCCTTTTAATTATTAAATATATAACTCTTTATCTATAGATTCAATAAATTATTATAATTATAATTACTATTTGTTTTAATAATAAGGAATAATAATTATATTAAGTACAAGTTTGTGCAAGCCACATCAAATGTACCAAACGGCAAACCAAATCTTCAGTTTACAAAATGGTTTTCTAAACCCTGTGACAAAACTAAAATTTTAAAAATCCAAGCTCATAAAAATGTTCTTTTAAATCCTCTCAACAATCGCCGCAAAATTAAAGTCCTCTCTAGCTCGAATGACAGTAAATCCTTCTGTTCCTGCCCCAAACATCAGACAAAACTTTTCTGCTAATTCTTTTCCACCTCTAACATTCAAATATAAAATAATGATTTTTACCTCTAAAAAAGCCCAACTCTTTGCACAAAAATTGCTAATAATTCTGCTTCTGATCCTCCCTTTAATCTGACTTTTCCAATAGTTGCTTCTGTGGTGGAGTAATCTCAGGATTCAGTTCTGGTTATTTCTGTTTCACATTACGATCTTCTCTCTTCTACGAATAACCAAATTTATAGTTTTGCTAATGATAGTTAATTCTGGTATTCAGTTTCTTAACTTAGTCTATGGGCCTGATTTGAAAAGCAAGCGTGGATAATAAGATATCATTTTCACAGGACATTTAACTAATTTTGGATTGGGACACCAAAAATCTTCTCTACCTCAAAAACACAATCATATGTGCTGTTTTGAAAAAAACCTTTATTTTTAAAGACATTGGCAGAGGTAACAGTGTGAGATATAAACAAAATATTGGCAGTTTCCTTTTGTTGTATATCTAGCTAATTTAGAATCTTCCAAGAATACCGTTTAGATTCTTCCCAGGCAAAAATATCTCCCGTTATAATCATCTGTTTTTGTTGTATGTTTTTTAATTTAGAGGAGCCCAATGATAGTTGTTGGGAAAAGTAAGATATGTGAAATATACCTACCATCAATTTTAATGTCAGTTATATGTCAAAATGTAAAAAATAATCATTCGCTCAATTGTGCACCCATCTTTACGATTTTATATAAATTCCATGTGTATAATAAATTAATCAATGTTTATAAAAGTTTCTTCGCAAAGCTCATATAATCCATCTATTGATGGTTTTGTGTAAGGCAAGCTAGTAATCAATCACTTTAGGTCTTAAATGGGTTTTTATCTTTGATTAATTTTAAACGCTGCAGTTAAAGTCACGATATTTCCGTTTCGGAAAGTACTTATTTTGTGTTTTTTTTTTGTTTGTAAAAAAGTGTATTTAACGGAATATAATCATTGTTCTAGAAAAGTAGATATCTACTAAAACTTGTTGGTTTTAAAAGAATATAAAAAATGTATTATAACCATCCTTACATTCTTTATTAAAAATATTAATTTTATTTTTAGTTTTTTTGTAAAACTCCTTATTGGAACATGGCTAAAAAATAGATAATTATGTTCCAACCATTGGTTAACTTATTTACCTTTGTTACATTTAAATTTTCCAAAACGTTATCTTAATTTGACTATTTCTGGGAAAAATGTTTTTAACGACTCTATGCACTGTGCAATGAAGTCTACGAATTTATTATTTAAAAAGTCACAATTTAAACTGTATATGTAAAAATCATAGTATTTAACATGATAAAATAAGTTTTTACTTTTTGATTTAAAGCCGTTAAAAGTTGACAGATGACGTTTTCTTCGATATATACATATAAAAAATAAATAATGGAACAAATCCTGGGATTTTTTCCATTTTTTATTGAACAGGTGATCAGTTTCATATTCAAAAAATACCTTTAGGTTTAAAATTAATTAGCCGGTGAATCAGGTTTGCTACTGTTATTTTTCCTGTGAAAAGACTTCATTTATAATTGGTGTATATTTAGTTATAACGAATAGACTTTTTAATTTTTTTAAAGAGGTGAAAATGGCAAATTCAAAAACCTATATAAGACATATGAAAGTTACTAGAGACCAATTTTCTAACATTTTTTTTTTCTTTTCAGGTAATTAATTATTAAGATATTTTCACAATTATAGGTGGGAAAATAAAAATATTGTATTTTTTCTAACTTTAAAACACCATGTAAAAAATTAAGGTAATACACTTTGTTAAGAAGTCTCTTTGCATGACCTTGAGGTATTCCTAAGATTTTCCATCTCCAAACGCCACTGTCAGATGGTACCTTTCAAAACCCCCATTTGTGAGACAAAATAAATGTTAAGAATTTATGTTAATGTTTTAACGTACTTCAGCTTAGAAAAATATAGTACTAAAAAGTTGCTAGTTTTTAATATAAACTGCAAGTTTAAGTAATAAAACCCGAAATTTAAAGACAACCAAAACTAAATAAAACCAGGGTTCGCAGATATATATCAGCTGATATATATCATGATATATATCACGATATATATATCATGATATTTTCACCTCAATAAATATCAAAAACCTTGATATATATCAAAGATGAAAATTATTAATTTTGCAACAAACCGGCAACTCCGCACGCTTAAACAACGGCGAAAACGGCGCGGCGGTCGGGTATTTACAGGCCGTATTGCGTGTAAATCCCTACGGCTGGCCGGCGGAGCAAGTTGATATTTTAGATTAGAATAGTTACGATCGATTATTATTTACTGGCTTGTGAACTGTTGGTGTTAAATTTAAGGAAAAAAGTTAAAATAAAAAGTTAAACTTTAAATATTCAATATGCCAAGAGATAAACATGCCATATGGCAGTATTTTGAATGCCAATCTAAAAAGGGAAATACTGGTAAGTGGGCAAAATGCAAAGTGTGTGGAGCTGAAATGCAGGGTATACCACAGAGACTAATTAAGCATCATGAAATATGTGAAAGTAATGAAACACAAGAGGTAATAGGTATTAATGAAGAAAACGTCTCCCAAGCTCAAGTTACAGAGGGTCCTCAAAATGTATTTCAAACAGAGCCTATTAACCAACCAAAGAGGATTTTTGCGGAAAATCGGCAGACTGATACTATCACTAAAAAAGGTAGGCTTTTATTTTTTTATTATATGCTTATTTCGCTTTAAATATGCGATGACTATAAAAACAATGCTCTAATTTTTTTCTTGTTAAAGAAAAAATTTTAAAGCGAAACTCTTTTGTTTTCTAATAGGTAATGAGAAAGCTATATAATCGCTTTAAATTTCAGTTTTCTTTCATTCTTGAAGTTTTTTGGTCTAAGTAACACTAAAAAATGTTTTAAATTTGTTTTCTTTATCTGTGCGTGTGTTCGCGTTTTTTATTGTTTGTAGTCGTCAAAAATGTTTTAACTACACTGATTTAAAATGATTGTATTAAATATTGATTTATTTTTTTGTTTTAGATAAGCTATCCAAAGAAGATCAGCCACCCAATAAAAATGCAAACCATCATCATCTAGTAAGCTGAATTATCAAAGACAATGCAGTAATTGCAACATCATCACAATATTCAAAAGAAATAAATCTACAAATAGCAACATATTTTTATGCCACTAATACCCCTTTTCCCATGCTGACAATCCCCATTTTCAAAAAATGTGCAATATTCTAAGACCTGGTTATCGGACTCCTTCCAGTCGAAAAATAGCTTATGCTATTATTGGATCAAGTGCATTGCACAGTTTGGAAGAAACCAAAGAAATTTTAAAAGATACAAATTTGTCTATGTCATTAGATGGGTGGTCTAACGTTCATAATGAACCAATTATTTGCTGTTCTGTCATGACGGCATATGGAGAGTCATTTTTAATAAAAACTATTGCACATCGGGGCACCCACATACTGCTGAATATTTAAAAGATATAGCAGTTGAGGCAATAACTGAAACTAACAGGTTATTTAATGCTAAGGTGACAAGCTTAGTAACTGATAATGCCGCAAATGTGTCAAAAATGAGACGACTAGTAGAGACTGTGCCAGGAATGGATATTATTCAATATGGATGTTCAGCCCTATTCTACACTTGCTAGCTTCCGATATTCAGATAGTAGGACTTATGGAGCACATTATTAAGGTTATAAAGTATTTTAGAAACACACATCTTCCAGCAGCCTGGTATAAAGAAGCCAAAGGAAAAAAGCTAATTATTCCACAAGAAGTCCGTTGGAACACTGCAACTGATGCCATAGAATCCTATTTGGAAAACCGCGGCATATTAGTTCAGGCGTGTCAAGATAACAAGGAATCAATTGACAATGATATTTATAGAATTGTCAACGATATAAACATTACGACTAATGCAAAAGATTTCTTGCGAAGAATGAAACCTATTGCAGTTGCTTTGGATAGAATGCAACGAGACGGTTCTACAATAGGAGTGGCTGTTGAAATATGGAGGAAGTTAGGCGAGGATCTTAAGGAACAGCTGCAAATGTTTTAAAACAGTTTAAAAAGCGAAAGGAAGTAGCTTTGACACCCGCAATTATTTAGCCAACTTATTGGATCATAGATTTCGTGGACTTCATTTAAGTAATGCGGAGAAGCAGTTAGCATTTGAATATTTACAAAAGATCAATCCTGAATTTATTCCTATAGCAATGGCTTTAAGCACCGAGTCGAAGCCTTTTCCTTCTTTATGTTTGGACAGACTTTAAAACGACTCCTCCAATGACGTGGTGGAAGTCTATTAGTTTAGTTGAGCCAGAAAAGTACTTCAATTGGTCTGATTTAAAAACGGGGCCAGATATGTGCAGTGCATTTGATAGCAGTTTCGGCATCTGCAGGCCTTGAACGTTTTTCTCGACTTTTGGTCTTGTTCACAGCAAACTTAGGAATAAGCTAGGAAATGAAAAAGTGCCAAGCTTAATTTTTGTTTAGGCACTTTAATCAAAATACTGCAACCAAATGTCTCAATTTGGACTTCGTCTGGGAAACAGAGACAACAGGAGGATCTGATGCGGTCCTCAGTATTCCTTCTTCCACCATTTTATTACCCAGATTTGAAGAAGATGATGTGCCACTTGCACACTTGCTACATACGAGTATTTAATGTAATCTTAGTCTTAGAAAAAATATGTTTTTTTTTTTGTTTATGATATTTTTAGTTTTTTTCACATAAAAATATTCATACGAATTATCGTTTTAGTTCCTTAAGAAAGAAACCTTTATTTTTATAATTTGTTGTTTTATTTTTAAGATTTTTAGGATTTATTTTTATAAAATAAACTCTGGGTTGTAATATTTCTTTTTTATGTTTTATTACTGTTTTAAACACATTATTTTAAAACAGAAGTGTTATTATTTAAAAAGTCCGAAAATACCAAACATTGATATATATCAACTTTTTGGATATATATCCGATATATATCGTTAATTTTTGGATATTTTGATATTTTCAATAAATATCATGATATTTACGAACCCTAATAAAACAGAACGTAAAAAAAAGAACCACCGTAAAAGCTTTAAATGCAAAATCACAAAAATATTGTTAAATTTCTTTTAGTGCATTTTTTTATCTTAAGATAGTTTAGGCCGAAAGCCTAAGTACTAACGTACCGTGGATGTTTTCAGTAAAGTAACAGTAAGAAGTATTTTATTAACAGGGTACTTAAAGATTTGCATAAAATGAGAAAAACCTCTGTAGGTAGCAGGTTTTAATTCAACAGGCAACTTTTATGCACCCTTTTACAGTTCAGTTAGAGAGGCCCCGAACTTCCCGCTTTCTTCGTTCCTTTATTCCTAGAATGTCAAGACTATGGAACCTGCTGACCGCAGAAGTTTTTCCTTCTCCTCCCAATCTCCAAAAATTTAAGTCCCGTGTGAACAAACTCCCTCTCACCACACTGAAGACACCCACGATACGTTAGTACTTAGGCATCAGCCTTCGTGGACTGTCCCAAGATAAAAAAAGCAGGTTTCACAGAAGCTCTAGTCATATAATAGCAGAGAAGTAAAAAAATGCCAAAATCCTGCCGCTTGTTTTATAATTATTGCTATTTTTCGTTTGTAAATTTTGTAAATGTAGTAAAAATGTGTTTTTTTGATTTTAAAAGTAAATAAAATATTTGCTATTTAAAAACTAATAGCGCAGGCGAAACTTAATAGCAATTTTAAAAGCTTTTGTTACCTACATGTTCTAATAAAAATATTTACATTAAATAATTTAATTACATTATAAATATTAAGGATTTTTTTGGTTCCTGTTTTCCTTTTATATCATACACGAGTGTCAGAAAAACAGTACATTTACATGACACATATTTGTAAAGTTGTTTTTTGACCCTCGTACGGTACGTTGAACTCGGTCGCACCTGGTCTAATAAAATTCGCACTTACATCAAAAAATATTACTTTACCAACTTGTATAATAAATAAGTGTTTTGCACTTAAGTACTACCGAAGAATCTTTGCAAATATGTTTATGCCAAAGTAAGTGGTAAGTGGTGTTTTAATGCGTCATTCTTCTTTCATTAAAATTTTCTAATTTACTGCAACAAGTTTGATTGTGTATTTGCACAACCGGCTTTCTGTGTCAATCAAATTATGTATAGTAAAAAAGATGCATTAGCACTTGCCACTCTCACGACTATGTCCAAATAAAGTCAACCAAGATACGACAAATAATCAAGAAAAGTAATCAATAGCCTGACCAAAAACAAACAACTGGTTGGCCTCAATCCGTTCCCAAACGATACTTTTCTTGAATTATCTCCTATTAGAAATTCGATTTAATCTGCAGCAGCGATAGATTTGGATTTCTTTTAACACTGCTTAATAATTTTCTTATCTTCGATCGTTGGATAATCGTTTTTAACACATAATTCAAAATCACTTTCTCTATATGCATAATTAATTATTTAGAATGGATTTTTTTTACCTAGGCAAATAAATCCTGTCCCTTCGCATTTATGTATTTTTTCGTTTTGAATTAAAACTTAAGTGCATTTGAATGCTATTAATTAGTTTTCGCACTGTGCAAAGAACGTAGAAGTTCAAGGTCCGCATATGTGTGATTTTTTTAAATAAATTTAAATAAAATTAGGGTTGCCGCGAGACACGAGATACGAGACGTCTCGTCTCGTCTCGTCTCGAAGCCATTTTGTCTCGTCTCGAGAGCATTTTGTCTCGAATTTCGAGACGAGACGAGACGAGATAAAATCCTTCGAGACAAGCTCGAGACGAGACGAGACGAGACATCTCGAAAAATTTTAATGACTCAAAACTTAAGTGAACTAACTGTAATAAATCTCCAACAATACATTTCTAGTTCTTAGGAATAATACAGGTTGTTTAAGATTTAGTGTTACAAACTTCCACAGCAGTTGGATCTTGCAAAAATAAGTTTCTATAAACATAGGTCAAGAAATGCATCGTTTCCGAAATACAGGGCGTTAACAAAAAGCTAAAATTAATTGATTTAAAAAGTATATCACCCTGTGGTTTTATTATTTTTTTATTATTTTGAATATTTCACTCATGTACCTACATATTTTCCTATAAGAGAAGTGGTATGTATTATGGAAAAATTACAGCGGAAATTCCACGTCGTCTAGGCAACGTGGTTTTTCCACTTACTCTCAAATTGACAATGCGAAATTTTTAAATAATAATGACGGTTTGTTAAATTAATATTTAATTTTAAGTTAATAAACTTTATCTACGTTTTTGATTCGTGATATATTCTTCCTAAATACCGCTCGTGCTTTAAAAATTAAAACAGAAATAAAATTTTTTTACCACCGTTTTTTCATTTAAATAATTTCACCGATTGTTATTATTCCCTATAAAACAAACTTGAAATACAACTGTTTTGTCTCTTTTTTTTTTTAATTTTGCTTCCTTGGTTTTTGAAAAATTAAAACCAATTCCTCTTTATAAACCCTTTTGAAAAGTAGGAGTTTTACTTTGCTCTCGAAAAAAATTCAAATAACGAAAAGTTGTATTTTAAGTTGTTTTATCAAAATAATTATTTTAAAAAAAATATGTACAGTTAAAGCTTCTTTTTATCTTTAGGACCCTGCGTATTTCCAATTTCGAAACGATGCATATCCGAACTTATGTTTATAGAGACTTTTTTTGCAAGATCTAACTGCTGTTAAAGATTTTAACACTATTGCTCAAACACCCTGTATAATTATAAGAAAAATTTCTAGAAAACATTTTACCTGTGTTTTGTAATAAAGTTTATGATTTATGACTTATGTTCCATTATCTTTAAGACTTTTTTTTTCTATTTTGTGGACATTTTTTGTCACTTATATGTTCTATATTTTTATTTTAAATAAAAAAACAAAATATTAGGTTCATTATTTTATTTTTAGTTGCATATTATGGGTGTCCATAAAGTCTGAAATCACCAATTTTTTGAGAAAACTACACAATTTTATGAAAAGCTTAATCACGTCAACTTTTCTTTACAAGGAGTGTTATAAAAAAATATGAGCATTTATACAGGGTGTTCTATTTTTAAAAAATATTAATTCACCTTCTAACTTCTTACAAGCTTCAAATACAAGAATGAACTAAGGAAAAATGTCAAAACATTTTAAAAAGGCAACCGCTCTATAGATCTTTAAATAGTAAAAACACGCAAAAACTATTGCCGCATCCCGAATAAAACGGTGTGTACAATAGTACAAAGTATACAGGCGGCGCGCGGCACTTTTTGATGCCTATCAGAGGGTTGTTTTTGAATTTTTTTCTGTTAGTTGAGGATTTGCGCTATTATTTTTTAAAAAAATTTTATTTTAAACTAAAAACAATGCATCCTTCTTAATTTTCATACCAGTTTGCAGCATATTTTGCAATTAGTTTGTAGGTATATAGTGTACAGGGTGAGTCAACGATGGCGAGGAGTAAGTAATTTAATGCCTTGAATATTAGATGTGTAGATAATGTGCTTATGTAAGTATTAGGTATATGGTTAAATAGTATGTTAAATTTTAACGATATTTTAAATTAGACAGGGCACATCCATAAAGTATTAGGGTGCTACAAAAGTAATTTTTTAAAATTTAAAATAGAATACCTATACCTACTCATATTTTTACAGTTTTGGATTCTATTTATTTAATTCTAGAAATTTCTATACCTACTTCATATTCTATACCCAGAAAGTTACGTAGGTATAGGAATATTGCCATTTAGGATAGTTTGGGTATACTTAATTATTATGGAAAAAGTAAAAAAAATTGAGAATGAACATTTCTAGAATTAAACATTGGAATTAATAATGTAATGATAAAACATGTGTGTTCCATTTAAAAAATATTTCTTTTTATCACCACCTTGTGCACTGTGCAGACATAAAAATTAGTTTAAAAAATGTGTAACATGTACCTAAAAATAAAAATTGACGGGTCCAAGCATTTTTATTATACTTCCGATCTAATTTTTATTGAAATTATCCTATACATTACTAATGCACTGTATATTGAAATTAATTTAATTAAAATAAACCAAAACAACTCGAGACAAACGAGACAAAACGAGACGAGACGAGACAAACGTTTGTCTCGTCTCGTCTCGACCCTTGTCTCGTCTCGTCTCGAAATATATTATCTCGAAATTTCGAGACGAGACGAGACAAGGCTTTATCTCGTCTCGCGGCAACTCTAAATAAAATATCAGTTTTGTATTAGTTTGGGCTTTAGATTCCATAAAAATTATGCAGACTATTAAAATTAACATTTTTTTTTAAACTTGTTTCTAATTGCGGCTCTACACTCGACCGTGAATCGCGACTGCAAATTTTGTCCGAGATTCGCGTCAAATCTCTGCGCGAAGAATATGGCTCGTCAACACTAGCAATGTTTATGCTTACATTTATTGTTTCCCTTTGTCGCGAGCCCAAATTGGGAAAGCCGCGAAGCGTAAACGCCGAGCCGCAAAATTTTCCATAGGCCAGTAAATAAGCCGGAAAATGTGGAAAATTTAATAACAAGCTAAAATGTTTTTGTTTTTACGTGTTCTGTAGACCCTCAGGTACATTCATCACCACTAACATCTGCCTTGCAATGAAAATTAAAAAATTAGGGTGTTTTTCCACCCCCAAATAATTTCCAATAGTAAAAGTTATGAAAGTTTTTTAAAATTTTAAATTTTACCTCGAAAATCGTCTCTCGGTGGTTTCCGGGGTCGCTGATTACGAGTCCGCGGCCAAAAATCGTGTGTGGAAAGTTGGACCCCTTCAAAACCACCCCCAGGAGGGACAGAAATGGAGAAATTTTGAAAATTCAAAATTTCACTTTGGAAATCGTCTCTCGGGGGTTTTCGGGATCGCTGGTTGCGAATCCGCGGCCAAAAATTATACAACCACCCTTGTACCCCATCAAAACCACCCCTAGGAGTGACAGAAATGGAGAAATTTTGAAAATTCAAAATTTCACCTCGGGATTGGTTCTCGGGGTCGTTGATTACGAATTCGCGGCCAAAAATCATGTGAGGGTGGATGCACCCAATTAAAACCACCCCTAGGAGTGACAGAAATGGGAAAATTTTGAAAATTTTAAATTTTACCTCGGGATCGGCTCTCGGGGGTTTTAGGGGCCGCTGATTACAAATCCGCAGTCAAAAATCGTGTAAGGGCGATTGCACCCCATCAAAACCACCCTAGGAGTGACAGAAATGGGAAAATTTGGAAAATTTAAAATTTTACCCCGGGAATTACCTTTTGGAGGTTTTGGGGTCGCTGGTTACGAATCCGCGGCCAGAAATCGTGTGGTAGTGGTTGCACTCCATTAAAAGCATCCCTAGGAGTTACAGGAATGGGATAATTTTGTTTGAGTTTTTTTGAAATTAAAGAAAACTTGAAAACTGCTTTGAAACCAAAATTCGCGCGCATATTATATTGAAATTTTGTGGTAACTAGACTTCGGATTTGTAATAGGTGATCCCGAAAACCCCCGAAAGACGATTTCCGAGGTAAAACTTTGAATTTTAAACTTCTCCATTTCTGTAACCCCTAGAGGTGTTTTTATTGGGGTTTAACCACCCTTACTCGATTTTGAACCGCGGATTCGTAATCAGCAACCCCGAATTGTTAAGTACGACTTATCGTAAAAATATAGGTAAATCCAGAAGACATGGTGAATGAAACCTCCTAGATACTTCACCCTGTAGATGTACGCGAAAATTATTTAGGTTATGGGTATCTTAATTTTATTATACCTCCGTTAAAAAATTGCCAGAAAAATGTGCAGATATTAAAACTACCTCTTTATATGTCACAAAATATCTTGTGAAAGCAAACCAAAAAAACTTTAATTCCAAACATCCCTGTATATTTGGGACAATAAATCAAAATATAATTACTTAATTTACATTAATAAACTGTCAGAAATGTATAATTTCTAAAAATATATTCAATTATATCACGATATTAACATTTTAGTTTATCATAATCCATATTATTTATTCGATACTGGACCACCCTGTATGTGTTAAATGTTAAATCAAAATAGTTTAACTCTAAACAAATGCAAAAAGTATTATTTCCTTGAATATAGACGAAATTTCACTTTTTTATGCATGCGTTTATATTGGAATTAATAAACAGTTAAGCTTTAACTTCTCAGCGATTTTTTTGGGCCATCCTGTAGGCTTGCACATAAATGTCCCATTTAACAGATATTCCTATTGATTTATAGCTCAGGAAAATTACGTTTCAAATTGCGATATATACGACACAATTCATAAAGTTTTAAAAATTGGTGGGTATGTTGGGGATAGCATAAGGATTACAAAACCGAAAAGTTCCCACCCCTAAATAGTGTGCTTCATCCCCCAGGACGTCCTTTCGCCCCTTATTTTGAGTTTTTCTAGATTATCTCGGCAATGGTGCATTTTTCAACTAAAATACCTATATACAAAATTGTTCCTTATAAAATTCTCTATTAAAGAGGTCTTTACACGTTTTTTCCTAAAATTGATATTAACGTGAGAAATATGGCGTTGGTTTCGACTAGCACGATGTTACAGTACGATCTGTTTTAAAATTTAATGTTTTACGCTAAAAAATAGAAGTAGGCACTAAACCCCATTTAAAATTTTAATAATCAGTGGATTAGGCTTACACAGGGGATACCACTTTAAAAAAAAAACGCGCCAAGTACTCCACCTCTGGGGTGGTATGGAAACAAGTAAGTACATTTTTTTTTATTGGGGTGAGGGGGTGGAAGTGGTATGTTTATTAAAATTCTAAAGGGACTTTAGTGCCTACTTCGATTTTTCAGCGTAAAACATTAAATTGTAAAGCAGATCGTACTGTAAGATCGTGCTAATCGAAACCAACCCTTATGTTTGCGCCATATTTCTCACGTTGGAGGAAAAAATGTGTAATTACCTCTTTGATAGAGAATTTTATAAGGAACATTTTTGTTTGTTAAAAAACGCTCCGTTGCCGAGATAATTTAGAAAAACTCAAAATGAGGGTCGAAAGGACGTTCTGGGGAATGAAGCACACTATTTAGGGGTGGGAACTTTTAGGTTTAGTAATCCTTATGGTATTCCCAACATATCCACCAATTTTCAAAACTATATGAATTTTGTCGTATGAAAACGTATTTTTCCTGAGCTATTAAGAAACAACATACTTAAATTTAAAAAAAAATCGTTCGAGAGCCAGAATCCCATGTTATGTGTGCCATGTCCTTTAGGAGTTAGGCTACTTCTGCTCTTAAGCGACGATATAATTTAAAGTTTTTCAAAACTAGTTAACATTTTTGGCCCTATTTATCAACGACAGACGTCCTTTAAGGGGACCACGACAATAAAAGAGATAAGTTATAAGGTCACCTGTGCTGCAAAACCAAAACAGAATCATGAAAGATATTAACAATACCGGTGGTCTAATAATTACTAGATCTCGTTTCATTTAGCATACCCATACCAGCCGCCATGTCCTAATATGGCGGCGATTCGTGTGGGTTGACTTTTTCATGGCCGATTCCTTCTTGGCGTTTTTTCCGTCTTATGTGTTTTGTTTGGTATTTCGTGAATTCTGAATCAGTCTTTGGGAAAATCGCGAACGATTGAGTAGCGTGCACGAAGTGTCTCTTTTCTGCTATGGTTATAATCGAGCAGCATAATAGAAATTGAGATTTCTAGTGTTTTTTTTGTTTTTTAAACAAAGTGTTGTCTTTTGAGAACTTTTGAAATTGGTCTGTTCGTTACGTGGAATTTCGCAACAGAATTTCGACCAATCAAAAGTCATTTTGGGGTGTGTTAGGTGATTTGTGTTGATAACTTGCTAATAGGTAAAGAAAAAAGAAGTTTACGGAGTGACGCAGTGGGGACATTTAGAAAAAAATTGCGATATTAAATTTTCAAAATTTATTCAAAAAATAAGTACAGGGTTATTTAACGAGGGCAGAACCGGGCCATATTTGTGGCTTTTTTATAATATACAGTGCAAGTCTCTAACAAAATACATTCAATAAATCAAATACAGCTCGGTTTTTGGAAAAATGTTGGACACTGTCCAGAAGAATGCAATTTTTAAAAAAAAAGCATTTTTAATGCGCATACCAACTTATACATAACTGCCCAGCTTTAACTTTTTCTTACATTTAGTTTGCAAGAGTTGCGATGTTTTTAACCCTTGCAAATTGATCCTGCTGTTCAAATTTCGGAATTTCCAAAAAAAATCTTTATAATTTCCAAATATTTAACTTTTTTGTGAGCAACCCTGTATATTCAAAATCGAAAAAAAAAACTATACAGCCCTATATTTCAGCAAAAAAGAAACAATTTGAAATTTTGATCGTATGTCACAAACGTCAAAACATGATCGTTTAGGATGCCGATATCAGTTTTATAAAAGTTTTTTTGTTCGCAGTGACGTTTACGTTATTGAGTTCGACTTCCAAATATACAGGGTGTGTCATAGTAGTTCCCAGAGAATAGATTTGTGCATACCAGCTTTTAGATCAACCTAAAAAAAAAACAATGTCGACGTTTTGGGTAACAAATCGGTCACCGTTTTTAAGATATTAAATAACGTTAAAAATGTGTAAAACGTAAAACCTAAAACACCAATTAAAGTTTAACGTTGCCTTTAAAATTCAAGGAACTATTAGATTATTGACGAATAATGACAGATTTATTTTTTGCGACATGCACATTTATTATTTTCCCAAAAAGGGGAATAAGTAAGTTGATTTAATTTAGGGGTTTCTGAAACTACCTTAGCAATAAGCCAAAGTAAACTAGTATTATTATTTGTGGCTTCGATCTTAGTTAATTAAAATAATACTTAGATTTCTTTACTTAATGCTAAGGTAGTTTTAGAAAACCTTAAAACCAGTTAAACTACCACCCTTCTTATTTTAAATTGATCTACAAGTTTTTAGGGTCAATCGACTCTTTGCGTGCACAGATCTATACCCTGTAACTTGGACCGAAGCGGTTCCATATGACAATTACCCCAAAAATACTTTTTTAACAACTTTTACTTTTCTTTTTAACCAACTTTTACTACCACCTACGACGTTCCATAAATGACAGCAAAATATACCAATAACTTTTTAATTTGTTTTTTTTTGGTCAACAACTTTCTTTTAACCCCGTAACCAATCGCGAAAACCCACTCGTCACACCGACCGCATTTTTCGCAATTGCAAACCTGCCAACCTTAAAAAAAACTTTTTTCCAGCATCATTCAACACCCGGCCTTTCCTAATACGAAGGAGCCCCCCTCGCACGCCCTCCGCATCGGCGTAAATGGTCAACCGGTGCCGCGCTGATACAAATTATACAGAGTGTTGGCGTTTCAACGAGGCCGCCGGCGTATAGCCATGTTCGGCTGATTGACGGCGAAAAGATCGAGTCCAGTCGCCTCCGATCGCCGCCTATTGTTTTTTACTTCATTTGTTTTACCGAGACGAACTTGGAAATATTCGTCATTATTCGGCAATGATCGCCGATAACAATTGAACTTAAATCTTTAAATTCAAAGCTTCTTGATCTTTCTTGACTGCAATTGAATCATTTAACGGGATTTCTAAATAATTAAAATAGTGGTGGTGTTTTATACGGAGAAGTGCGTCGGATTTCACCTGACGTTTTTGACTTTTTTCGTAATAATGGTGGTGCACGGGGGAAGAAGATATATCGACAGGACAGCTTCGATGATATGGAATGAAGACAGGTTCGTAAACTTTAAAAAATACCATAATTATTATAATAATGGTAATTCATTACTTGATATAAATAACTGCCACCTAAAACAACAAAAAACAATAGTATCTATATTGCGAACCTAGGGAGGAAAATATGTTATTTTAACGCGGATTGAAATAACATATTTGCTTTCCGGAGTGTGCATACTTCTTTTTACCACACCTGCATGAAAAGTAGTTAACAAAAATACTAAAAAATTTAAAAACTCGTCCATCACATAAAACCGACATACCTGATATCTATACACTTTTTTTGCATACATTGCTATGAAAATGAAGAAATTTGTCATTTATTCTGCATTTTATTTTCCAAACGTCAGATTGGCGTTTGTTTTTCTTTGCTTATTTGTGGTGTTTTCGTACGGTTTTCGGCGCGAAGAATAATTTTCGTCAATTGTGGAACTTCTGATTGGTGAGCAGTTTTGGACTCATCGGAGCTGCTGCTGGTGCATCGAATCATTTAATGAAATTTTTAATACCCGAGTAGAAGTGAGGCATTTTCTTTCCTGAAAACAGGGAAAAATTTCGTACTTTCCACGCAGGTGTGTAAAAAAAATTGCATTATTTATGTAGTTTTATGGACATGGTGGCGCTTTTCGATGGATGTTTGGGTATTGGAAAAACTGTTAAAGATAGAGCAAATCTTATGGCACGTTCTTTAGTTGGATTTTTGAAACAACTGCAACGTTTCAATATAATTTTTTGGGTTAGAATAAATACCTAATTAATGAAGAGCAAAGATTGGATTTTTGAACAAAATACCCTGTATATTTTTTCAACAATAGATAGAGCATTTTATTTTAAATTTTAAAATGTAAGTTTTGATTGAAATAGTAGAGCCCATTTCTACAATTAAATAAAATATATTAGATAAGCACAGTGTCGTATGGAAAGGTTTTAAAATAATAATCAAAGCACTTTTATATTGAAATGTAGAAATTCGCTAATGGCCGGAACCTCATATTTTTTAATGAAATGCCCTCTATATTATGATTTTTTTTAAACAAACGAAAGATTCTTGATTATTTTTTATCAACTGTTATCTTTTTGCAAAAACAGAAAATCCTTATTTACCATACTTTCCGATTACTTTCTGTTTGCGACAAATATTTAATATTATTATTGCACATCGCTGCAGATTGGTAAAATATTTGTTTAGAAGTTTAACATACTTGTTTGTCTTTCTACCATTCTCTGCATATATTTATTGTTGCCAAAAGGTTCGCCTTTATACCAATGTCAATATTTTATTTGATTGTGAAACGAACTTTTTCGTTTGCTTAGTATAGGAAATGCTAAATATGGCCTCTGGTCTACTTGGCTATATATTTTGAGAAAAATGACCATGTGTGGAAATCTTATTAGGAGCTACCCTCGATGTCCTTTCAATCCTATTTTCTTTCCGGTAACGTTCAATAATGTGCTGGATGGTTGATAAACTTTTATTTACCATTTTGGATCTATTTCGGTGTCTATATCCATTTTTGTATCAGGTAATAATTAAATTTCTTCAAATTGTAGTTCAAGGTCCATTTTTAAATAATTTCGTATTACTTGCCTAAAAATCTGCTTTAAAAAAGGTCAAACTAAATAAAAAACAATTAAAGTAAAAAACTAATTCAACGCCTACTATGTAAATTTCGAATTGATAAGTTTTCTGCTGTCTTGATTTAGCTGCATCATTTAAGCTGTGAGATAGAAATCGTACATTAATTAATTAAATATTTATTGTTATTTCTATATTTCATATTTAAAGTATAATATTAATGTACACGTCTCTAGAAGACTTAAATTAATTTAATTTCAATATTTTGTGATTTTCAAATAAATATTGAACCTCGGAGAAAAGTTACTTCATTCTAATAGTTGCTACAGTATTTAGGCTGTGAGTCACTGTACGTCGTAAACTTTTATTGGTTCAAAATATTAGTATTTTTTGTAAAATAAAGTTCCCATATTTTTCATATCAGTACAATTTTAATAAAATTTATTAATTAATTTAGTTAAAGTGGTTTTATAAGTACATGAGAAATGCTTTAAAATGGTTATTGTTGTGAATAGATCAAATATATCACCTATCCACTTCAAACTTATTAATATATTTTAAATGAATGAAATCCCCCTTAATTTTCAAATACGTATAATTTTGATATAATTAGAAATCAGATAATATTTAGTATTATTGAATAAATACTTTAAACTATGTCATTGTTCATGACCGAATCTGTATTATCAATGTCAAAACAGAAGTCAACAACCGTTTTTAATTTATAACAAAACTAGGGACATTCCAAATTTTACGATCTATTGTCATTTGTTACCATTTTTCCCGGTCATTGACTAAATGGATTTATTTTGGTATTGCAAGTGATTCGAATGGCCGACGGACACGGTCTGGCGATCACTCACCTTTTAGTCGCATGTAAACATTGTGCCGTGTGAGATACATACATAACATTAATTTATGTTTATGTACAAAAGATATTCGCTATTGTTTTTGGTATTTTGTGACATTGAACTAGTAAATTAATTTAAAAAATGGAGACATGTATCTTGTGCTAATTTGTCGGAACTTTGTATTAAATTGATGTTTCACGACCAGGAGGTCAATTCTCGAGTCCCAACCAAATTGTCGTATTACCCGTTTTTGTTCACATTGTATTATGCGTGTCTTAATCTTGAATTCAAAATTTTGTAAAATGACAAAACTTGGTAACAATATAAATGTGGATAATTGACTTGTGATAAGCCCTTAAAAAAGCAAATAGTTAACATAACCAATAAAATTTCAATCGTTTACCGGTGATTTTGTGAGTTTGTGTATTTCAAAAGAACTTATTGTATTATGTCAATAAATGTCGTAATAAATAAATAAAAATATTTTAAGGAGAAACCTTTCTTCATCCTTGATATTCAAAGACTCCCAAAGAAGTGGATTAATACTGCTTTAAAACAATTCCTGGCAAGATCAGCGGGATCAATGAACTTAATAATGTCAAAGGCAATGATACGGGAGTCACCAAAAAACTTAAGAAGCTAGTTCCAATTATGGGTATTGATATATCCAAACTTCAATATATTATTTAAAGACGGCTTTACACTCGCGGCGCCAAAGCCTGCAAATGTCGTGGAACGCGGGTATGGATGATTTTTCGGCTTGAGGTTTGCGCTGCACGGCGTTTCCCATTCGATGTCGGTTTTTGGGCGCGCGACAGAGGAAAACAATAAACGTAATCGTGAACATTGCGAGTGTAGAGAGCCAGATTGATTGATTGATTGTTCCGTTTTTTGGCTTTGATTTCTTCCAGGAAATCGTTTGCCAGCTCTCCCCTTTCCAGACACGCGTTGCGGGCAACGTGAGCTTTTCCAGGCTTCGTCAGTGGAATTTCTGGATTGTCGGGCTCGAAGCCCCCGGAAATTCCGAATTTATCACAAAACTTTAAATCTTCTAAAATATTTTTTTATCTGTGCAAGGCACAAAAAATGGAAGTCCGACCAGGAAACTGCTACTGGTATCACGCATAACCGCTTTCTGTCAGTACTGCTCCTTCCTGTTGAGCGCGCAACCATCTTCCGCCATTAGGAAAATTCCTCGTGCGTGGGGCTCTCAGAAAGAAACAGGTATAGGAATCTTCGTTCACAGCGCTTAGCCCCAGAAGAAGGACTCCATCGTTTGGATTGAGTTTCTCCTTGATCCCCGATGGTAAAAGCTGTTGATACAGCGCCTTCAGCCGCCTTCCCGGAAAAAACTATGTAGTTTTCTTATCGCGAGCACTTCACTGATCGGAGGTCAAACAGGAACTGGAGAGCCAGATTCTTCGGGCTAATGTTCCTTAAACATCGAGAGTTCAAACTGTCGATAGTTATTGATATAATTATAAAAATATCGATAGTATCGATACTATCGAGTTTAAATTATTTTCTAAAATAAAAAATATATGGAATTTGATCACCTCAATATTTTGATTTTTATTGTTGTGGTATATCCAAACAAAAAGTAAGTAATGGAAGAAGCTTGATAAAAACAATCTTAATGTAAATAAATACTAGTAAGAGGAAGACAGAAGACCTTAAAAATAAAAAGTAAACAAAGTTTGACATAAATTCCGGTACTTCCCATTTCAATTCCACAAATACAGGATAGAATACTGTTATGTTTGTTATGTTTAAAAGTAATTTAACTTCTTTCTCTCTCTACTAGAGGGCGATAATGACCTATACCATAGATACAATTTTAATTTTTCGATGTAGTATGTAGAGTTCTCGATATATTTTTCGATAGGACGTGTACATCGATAGTATCGATGCAGATGTACTATCGATGTTTAACGAACACTACTTCGGGCAGAGATTTAACGCGAATATAGTCAAAAATTGGCAGATGCGATTCGCGGGCGAGTGCTGAGCCGTTAAAAAACTTCTTATTCTCTACCATGGCACTGACCTTAGAGACAGATTTAGGACTGTGAAGGCCCTTGGGCAGATTTCCTGTGGGGGGCCTACATCTTACTATTCAAAACAGGGTCCACGAAAACAGGTAGTTGTTTTCTCCTGCTGAATCCGAATCTTAAACTTGCTTTTCAAGAAAAGTGGACAGAAAATTGTCTTAGACAATTTAATATTCTGTAGCTTATAAACTACTAAAGATAGAAAAATGTTCTTAAATACTTGTTTGTTCCTTATGAAAAAAGAAACAAAATGACGTTTTCTAAATTAAAATTCGTCTATTAGAACTGGAGATATTGCAAATTTAACGCAAAAATATTGCAAAATAACGATTTTTCCTAAGCTTTCCGTCAGAACTTGGCTTCTATTCAACGTAGAGAGTCCCACAGCCGCTTGTTTTAAACCTAATATCTAAGCTTTAAAATGAGACATGATAGACCCCCTAAATATTATTAGAAAAAAAGTTACAGCCTCCTAAACGAATTATTTTTGACAAAAAAGCAGCGTAATTTCTTTGTATTTATTTTTAACTAAGAAAATATCACTGACCGAAGTTTGTGAAATCCCAGGTGAAATCATTGTTGTGCTGAAAACGAATATTTTGAGAATATTGTGGTGCCCCTATCGTGGAGGGCCCGGGTGGTAGCCCCGCCTGCCCTCACCCAAATCCGGACCTAACTTGACTTAAATATTTTTCCATTATACATTTCAGCCCTAAATTTGAACAAAAGTAATGCAAATTAAAATGAAATTTGCTAATTTACATGTCAAAAATCAAAAAGTCCATTAAAAGTTAATTAACAAACTGAAATGAGTTTCAAATGGCATTATGGTGCATGACAACTGCCCGTGATGTGCTTTGTTAAACGCTAATGATGTTATTTTTTTAGCACTTTTATTTTTCTTTCTAATTTAAATAATTGCATTTCATTTCTGACTGTAATTACAATTTGGATAACTACTTAACGTTCTATTTGTAAATGATACGGTCAAGAGAAGGTTTATTTCTTTATGTGATTTTTACACGTTTTTAACACAAAATTAACAAAGAAATGTTTTTTTTTTTAAACTTTGTCACTAAAACATCTGTTAGACTAAAATCTAAGACAATAATATCACACATAACAAAAAAAAGTTACCAATTTCAAAGGGGTTTATGCATTTTTTGCCAAAAAACATTTGGAATTTGTGTAGTACCTGGTATACCCAGGTGGGTCAGGCAATCACTCATAGGCGTCCATACAATGTTTTTCAAGAGGGGAGGGGACAAAAAAGTATTTTAAGTAAGAAAACATTTATTTGCTTTCTTTAAAAATCAACAAATCATATAACGACAGAATTTTGAGTTGATAATTATTAATAAATTATAAATAATTATTATTTTTATTACAATTTTATCACAACATTACCGCTGATCAAATTTGACTAACGAATTAATTTGTATTTACACACAATATGTTTATTTTAGCAAGGTTTGAATTCGGTATACAAGAATTATTAAATTTTTTCTTGGCAAAGTTAAGTTAAACAACACACCTAAAACAAATATTTTCGAACTTTTTATTCGAATCTTTGTTACATGATTTTTATTTACATTTTCTTAATACACTACGTAATTTATAAAATTTCTCTAGTTAGTAAAGGCCTGTGATAAACTAGTAAAATAGTTTAACGAAGTTAGGGATATCACGACTCGCAAAATAGTAACACACCCTGTAGAATTTTTTACCTTTATGAGGGCTTTTAGCTCTTCAGTACCCCAGTGCTCAGTACTGGCACGTTAATGATCTTCCCTCTCCCACAATTAATTTAATTTATAGTTTTGCTGACGATAGTATCCTTTACTCTTATATTCAGTTTATTACGCTAGTCTCTAGACCTAATTTAAAATGCAAGCGAAGGGTAATGCAGATATCTCTTCACTTAATTTTTAATTTTACCTTTCTTTAAATAACTCAGTCATGTTCGCTGTCGAGAAAAACGTCTACCAATACTCATTCATTACTTACTGGCGGCCAAGTTCTGCAGAACAAAAAATCATTAAGGGTTGTAGCGGTACCTTTAAGAATAATCTTAATTACCACATGCAAATTATATCGATATTTACAGCAGCTTCAAAAAAGCCCGGATTCCTTTTTCAAGCCAGAAAATATTTCTCCTTCTTCATTCTGGATACTTTAAATGTATCTCAAAGCAGACTCTGCTTAAAATATTGTTTCATGTTTGAGGAATGGCGTTTTTACCACAGTTAGCCTTAAAAAAAATTTAGAAAAACCAAAATTTTAAAATTTAACAAAAATTTTTATTTTTTTCCCCTTTGAAAATTTTTTTTTGAAAGGGGTTTAAAAACCGAAAAACCCCTTTTTTGGGGGGTTTTTTAAAAAAATTATTTTTTTTTTTAACATTTTTTTTTTTTAAATTTTTTTAAAAAAATTTTTTTATTAAATTTAAATTTTAAAAAAATTTTTTTTAAAATTTTTATTTTTTATTTTTATTTTTTTAAAAAAAAACTAAAATTTTAAAAAAAAATTTAAAAATTTTTAAAATTTTAAACAAAAAATTTTAAAAAAAAAAATTTTAAAACTTTTTAAAAAAATTTTTTTAAAATTTTTTAAAAAAAAGGGTTTTTTAAAAAATTTTTTAAAAAAAAGGGTAATTTTTTTACTCAGAGTTTTTTAAATTTTGGGGGTTTTTTTTTAAATTACTTTTTAAAAAATTTTTTTAAAACCGAATATTTTATTTTTCTTTAACAAAAAAAATCGGGGTTAAACTTAAAAAAATTAAAACCCTTTTTTAATAAAACCATTTTTGGGAAAAAGTTTTTTTTTAAAAAAAACCCCAAAAAACTTTTAAAAAGTTTCCCCATTTTTTAAAAATTTTTAAAGAAAGGGGGGGGGGCCCCCCCGGGTTTTTTTTGGGGAAATATTTTTGGAAAATGAAAAAACATTTCCTTTTTTTTTCAACCTTTAAAATTCAAACTTTGAGGGAAAGGGGGAAGTTTTTTTTTCCCCCTTTGTTTTTTTGGGGGGAAAGTTTTTCCCCAACAAAAAAAAAATTATTTTCTTTTCCCCCTTTTTTTTAGATTTTTAAAATTTTTTAAAAAATTAATTAAAATTTGATTTTTTAAAAACTTTTTTTAAAATTTTAAAAAATTTTTTTTCAAAATACCTTAATAATTTTTCCCCTTTTTTTTCACCAAAAGGGTGAATTTTTTTTATCGAAAAAACCAAAAAAAATTAAAAAAAATTTCCCCTTTTAAATTTTAAAAAAATTACCTTAGGAAAAAAAATTTTTTTAAATTTTTTTTTTTTAAAAAAATTTTTTTTAAAAAACCCCCCCCCCCCTTTTTTTAATTTTTAAAAAAAAAAAGTTAAAAAAAAATTTTTTTGGTTTTTTTATTTCAAAATTTTTTTAATTTTGTTCCCCTTTTAAAAAATTTTTTTTTTTTAAATGTTTTTTTAATTTTTTTATTTTTTTAAAAAAATTTTTTAAATTATTTGTTTTTTTTTAAAGGTCCCAATTAACCCCTTGGTTTTTAAAATTTTTTTTTTTATTTTTAAACCCCTTTTTAACTTTTTAAAAAATTTTTAAAAAAAAATTTTTTTTTTTTTTTTAAACCCCTTTTTTAAAAACAAAAAAAAAAAATTTTTTGGTTTTTTAAAAAATTTTTTTTTTTTAAAATTTTTTTTTTTTTTTTTTTTTTTTTTTAAAAACCAAAAAAAGTTTTTTTAAAATAAATTTTTTGGGGGTTTTCCCCGGGGCCCCAAAATTTGGTTAAATTTTATTTTTTTCCCTTTAAAAAAACCCCAAAAAAATCAAAATTTTCCCTTAAAAAACCAGGAAAAAACCCTAAAAAAACCAAAAATTCCAAAAAAAATTTTCTTTTGGGGTGTACGCCCCGGGTAAAACCCCCCAAAACCAGAAGTTTTTGCGTCTTTATTCCCCAATTTCCTTTTTAACTCTTTTCCCGAAAATCTTTTAAAAAAATTTTGGGCAACCGAAAAATGCCCAAAACGCCCTTTTTAAAAAAGGGGTTTAAAAAAAATTTTTAAATTATTGCCTTTTTTTTCAAATGTTTTTTTAATTTAAAAAAATTTACCTGAAAATTAAAAAAATTTTGGAAAATTTTTGTTAATTAAATGAAAATTTTTTATTTTTAAAGCAAAAAAATTTCCTTTTTGGGGGGGATTTTAAATTTTTTTAGGGGAAAGGGGGTTTTTTCCGTTTTGTTTTTAATAAAAAATTTTTTTAATTTAATTAACAAAGGTTTTCTTGATATTAAAAAAAAAAAATTTTGGAAATTAAAGCCGAATTTTTTTTTAAAAAATTTTTTTTCCCCCCCTTGTGTTTTTTTCTTGATTTTAAAACCCCGACACGAATTTAAAAAGGGGGTTAAAAATGTTTAGGTTTTTTTAATTCAAATTTTTTAAAAAATAAGAAAAAAAAACCCCTTAAAATTAAAAAAATTTAAAAAAAAAAGTTTTCAAAATAAAAAAAAAAATGAAAATAAACAAAAATTCCCATGATGGAAAAAAAAAAATTTTTCATTAAAATTTTTATTTTAAATTTTTTTTTTAAAAAAGGGTTTTTCCCAAAGGCAGAGGGGGAAAAGAAAAAAAAATTTAAAATTTAAAAAAAATTAAAAATTTTTTAATAATAATTTAATATTTTAAAAAAAGGTTCAAAAAAGCATAGGGGTTTTTTCTTAAAAATCAAAAAAATTATTTTTTTAAAATTTTTAATTTTTTTTTTAATATAATTTTTTTTTTAAAAAATTTTTTTTTAAATTTTTGGAATTTCTTTTGAAAAATTTTGTTTTTAAATTTTTTAAAATTACAAAGTTTTTTTTTTTTGCTTGCAAATGTTCAAAAATTTAAATATTAGGGGGAAAAAAATGGTTTGGGGGAAAATTTTTTTTCCCCTTTTTCCATTTTTGTTTTTTTGGAAAAATTTTTAAATGGCGGGGATATTTTGTTGCCCTTTTTTAAAATTTATAATTTAACCCTTTTGGAATTTTTTTGTATTTGTTAAAAAAAGGGTAAAAATTTTTTATTTTAAAACCCAATTTGAAATTTCTTTTTTAAAAGGGATTTTTAAAATTAAAATAAATTTTTTTGATTTTAAAAAATTTTTTTTTTCGAAAATTTAAACTAAAAAATTTGTTTATTTTAAAAAATCCCCGCCCCTTTGAAACCTTGTTTTAAAAATTGTATTTCTTGGCAGATAATTATATTTATTTTATCATAGTTTATTTTGCAGTTTTTTAATCCATTGAAAGATCGTAAATAATGTTTTTTTTGATCTAATAAATAAACGTTTTTGGCCATTTAAAACCCCCTTTTTAAACCTTCTTATCAAAAAATACGATAAACATATCAAAAAGTATAATTTTCACCCACAAAGGGGTTTTTTGACAAGTATAAGTCGTTTAGTATTTTACATATGTTGTCTAGTTTGATTATCAGAGGATGCAAATTTTCGGGGCGCCTTTAAAGGAAAAAAAAATTTAAGTTTTTTTGTTTTTTTCCCTTTTTTCCTAAAACCCCCAAAAAATTTTTTTTAAAAAAAATTTTTTTCCCTTTTAAAAAATAGGGGTTTTTGGGGTTTTCTTAAAAAAAATTAAAATTTAAAATAATTTTATAATTTAAAAAAATTTTTTTTTAAAAAAATAAAAATTTTTTTTAAAAATTTTAAAAAAAAAAAAAATTTTTTTAAAAAAAAAAAAAGTTTTTTTTTAATTTTAAAAAAAAATTTTTTTTTTTTAAAAACGGAATAATAAATTCCCCCTTAAAAAAATTTTTTTTAAAAAATTTAAAAAGCCCAATTTTAAAAAAAAAAAAATTTTTTTTTTTTAAATTTTGGGGAAAATTATTTATTAAAATTTTTTTAAAAAACCAAAACCCCCCCTAACATTTTTGGGGGTTTTTTTTTTTAAAAAAATAAAAATGGGAAAAAAAAGGGGAAAAAAATTTTTTTTAGGGGGGAAAGTTTAAAAATTTTAAAAAAAATTTTTTTTTTAAAGGGGATTTTTAAGTTAAAAAATTTTAAAAAAATTTTTTTTAAAAAAAAATTTTAAAAACCCCAAAAAACCAAAAGATTTTAAAAAGTTTTTAAAAAAATTTGAAAAAAATAAAAGGTTTTTTTGAAAATTTTTTTTTTAAAAATTTCCCCTTTTTTTAAAAAACATTTTTCCGGGGGGAATAAAAAAATTTTTGGTTTTTGGGAAAAATTTATTTTTAAAAAAAAAATCAAATTTAAAAAAATTTTTTGGTTTTTTTTTAAAAAAAGCAAAATAAAAATTTTTTTTCCCGGGAAGGGCAAAATTTTCCCCCCAATTTAAAATTTTTTTTTTTTATTTTTTAAAGAAAAAATTTTAAAAAAATTTTTTTTCCAAAATTTAAAAATTTTTTTTTTTATGGAAAAGTTATTTTAAAGCAAAAAGTTCCTGGCCCTTTTTTTTTTAAATTTATGGTTTTTTAAAAAATTTTTTTAAAATTTTTAAAATTTTTTGGGCAAAAATTTTTATAAAATTTAAGGAAAAATAAAAAAAAAAAAATTTTTAATTTTAAAAATTCAAAATTTAAAAAAAATTTTTTCCCCCGGGGGGGGAAATTTAAAAAAAAATATAAATTTTTTTTTTTCCCAAAAAAAAGGGGGGGGTCTTCTTTTGGGAAAAAGAAATTTTTTTAATAAAAATTTTAAAAAAAAAAGGAAGTAAAAATCCCTTAAATTTTATTGGGGGGTTTATGTTTTTTTAAAAAAAACCAAAAGGGGAAAAATTTAAGTTTAAAACCCCAAGGGGGCTTTTTTTTTTTCCCCCCAAAAACTGGGGTTTTTAAACAAAAAAATTTTAATTTTTTTTTAAAACGGAAAAATTTTTAAAATTAAATTAAAATTAAAAATAAAAAATCCCCCAAAAAAAAAATTTGTTTTTTCCCGGAAATATTCCAAATTTTTTAACAAAAAATTTTTTTTAAAATTTTGGGTTTTTTAAAAATTTTTTTAAAAATTTAAAACCCAAATTTAAAAAAAAAAAAATTTTTAAAATTTTTTTTTTTTTATTTAAAAAAAATTAGGGTTTTTTGGGTTTCCCCCCTAGGTTTTGGTTTAAAAAATTTTTTCAAAAAAAAGGGGAAATTTTTTGGGTTTTTTTTGAAATTGGGGGTTTTTTAAAACCCCCAAAAAATTTTATTTTTTAAAAAAAAATTTTAAAAATTTTGGGGTTTTTTTTTTAAATGCAAAATTTAGAAAATTTCGAGGCAAAAAAAAAAATTTTAAATTGGGAAAAAGGTTTTAAAGGTTTTTTAAAAATTAAAATTCCCAAAAATTTTTTTTTATTTTAAAATTTTTTTAAAAAAAAAAAATTTTTTTTTAAAAAAACTTAAAAATATTTTTAAAAAAAGGGGAAATTTTTAAAATTTTTAAAAAATTTTTTTAAGGTTTTGGGGTTTTTTTTTTTTTTTTTTTTAAAAAGGGGGAAAAAAAAATTTTTAAAAATTTTTTTTAAAAAATTTTTTCCAAAAAAAAATTTAAAAAATTTTTTAAAAAATTTAAAAACCCTTTTAAAAAAATTCAAAAAAATTTTTTTTAAATTTTTAAAAAAAAAAAAAAGGGGGGTTTTTTTAAAACCACTCCTTTTCCTTTTTAAAAATTTTCTAAAAAGGGGGAAATTTTTTATTTCCTTTTAACCCCCCCCAAAAAAAACCCAAAAAAACGAAAAGGGGTTTTTTAAATAAATTTTTCATATTTTTTAAAAAGAAATTTGGGATTTTTAAAAAAAAAAAAAAAAATTTATTTTTTGGGAATTTTCCCCTTTAAAAAAATTTTTTAATTTTTTTAAAATAAAAAAACTTAAAAAGCGCTAAGGAAATTTTTTTTTAAGAAAACCATATAAAAATTTTTGGGTTTTTTTTTTTAAAAAATTTTTTTTGAAGGTACAAAAAAAAAATTATAATTAGTTTAAAAAAAAAAATTTTAATTTTATTTTAAAAAAAAAAAAAATTGTTTTTTTTTAAAATTAAAAAATTTTAATTTTTTTTTTTTAAAATTTTTTAAATTTTTGGGATTTTTTTTAAATTTTTTTTTAAAATTATTTTTTAAAAAACCCCTTTTTTTTTTAAAAAAAATAAATAATTTAACTTAAAAATATTTAAAAAAAAAAATTATTTTTTTTTTTTTGGCATAAATTTTTAAAAAATTTTTTCAAAAAAAAATTTTTTTTTTTTTTAAAAATTTTTTTTGAAAAAATTTAATTTTTTTAACTTTTTTTTTTCCCCCATTTTAAAATTTTTAAAATTTTTAAATTTAAAAAAGTTTTTTTTAAACCCAAAACCAAAAAAACCTATTTAAAAAATTTTAAAAAAAAAAGGGTTTTTAGGGAAACCCTTTTTTTTAAACAATTTTTGGGCCTAACCCCTTTAAAAAGAAAAACTTTAAAAACAATTTTTTTTTAAAAATAGTTTTTTTTGAATTAAAAAAAAACGGGGTTTTTTAAAAATTTTTTGGTTCTACTTTTTGGTAAAACTAAAAAGTTTAAAATTTTTCCCAAAATTTTTTAATCCCAAATGAAAAAAAACTTATTTTAAAAAAAGTTTTTTTAAATTTTTTGGTAAAAAAGATTTAAAAATTTTTAAATTTTTTGTTTTTTGGCCCAGGTTTTTTTTTGCATTTTCTTTAAAAAATTTTTTTTTTTAAATTAAAAATTAAAAAAAAATTTAATTTTGTCCAAAATTTTTAAAACCAAAAATTTTTCCCCCAAAATTTTTTTAAACAAAAAGGGTTTTTAAAGGGGTTAAATTTTTTAAAATTATTTGGAAATAGGGAAAAAATACAATTTTTAAAAAAAATTTTTTTTAAAATTTTATTTTAAAAAAAAAATTTTTTTTAAAAAAAAAAAAACCCCTTTAAAATACAAAAATAAATTTTAAAATAAATTCCCTTTTTTTTAAAAATTTTTTTAGTTTTAATTAAAAATAAAAATTTTTTTAAAAAAAATAAAAAAAGATTAAAAATTAAAGAAAATTTAAAAAAAATTTTTTTAAAACCCCCCAAAAATTAAAATTTTAAATTTATGGAAACGAAAAGGTTTTTGGAAAAAAATTAGGGTTTTTAAAATATAAACCATTTTTGATAAGGGACCCAAAATTTTTAAAAAAAAAAATTGGCCCCTTTTTTCTGGTTTTTTTTGAAAAAAAAAAAATTTAATATTTTTTGGGAAACAATTGAAAAACTAAAAATTTTTAAAAAAAAAAACCCCAAAAATTTTTAAAAAAAAAATTTAAAAATTTTTTTTTTTTTTAAAAAAAAATAAAATTTTTTTTTTCTTTGGGTAATTTTTTAACCCCTTTTTTATTTTTTTTTTTAAAAAATTTTTTAAATTTAAATCTTTAATTTTGATAAAATTTTAAAATAAAAATTTTAAAAATTTTAAAAAACCAAGGAAAAAATTTATAGGGTTTTTTTTTTTTCCCAAAAAAAAGAAAAAAAATTTTTTTTTATCAAAAAGGGAAAAAAGGGGCTTTAAAGGTCGCAAATTCCCTTTTTTTTTTCCTTTTTTTTGAATTTAAAAAAAAATTTTTAAAAAAAAATTTTTTTAAAAATTTTTAAAAAATAAAAAATTTTAAGGGGAAAAAAAATAAATTTTAAAAAAATTTTAAATTTAAAAGATTAAAAAACCTTTTTTTTTAAAAAAAATTAAATTTAAAATTTTATTAGTGGGAAAAAAAGATAAAAAATTGGGAAAAAAAAAAAATTTTTTTAAAAAGCTTTGACGTAAAAACCCCAAAGGGAAATTTTTAAAAAAAAAAAGGAAAAAAAAAAATTTTTTTTTAATTTTTAATTTTAAAATTTTTTTAATTTGTTTAAGTAAAAAAAATTTAAAATTTAATTTTTTTAAAAAATTTTTTAAAAAAATTTTAAAATTTTTAAATTTTAAAAATTAAAAAAATTTTTTTTGGTTTAAAAATTTAAAATTTTTTTAATTAAAATTTTTTTAAAAAGGGTTTTTTAAATTTTTGAACTGAAATAAAATGGTTTAAACATCTTAAAACCCGGTACCCACATTATCTCTAGTGCTTATGCTTTATACTAGCTTCTTGGGTTGGTTAAGAAAAGGTATATTTAGGTCAACTTAGAGCTTCTTTGCGAGTAAATGTTTAAGCATGACCTGATTTTTCACTTACCGCTTCGTTTCCGCGATTAAGAAGGTAATTGGGAAGGTATAGTGACTCTAAAAATGTTCATCATTTTGTAATAGAGGATCTAAATCAGTAACACTAGTCAGAAGTTGTGTTACTGCCAGTTGACGGAATGGCAGATTTCAGGATCTTATTTCATGACAACCACGTTTTGATTTGCATTTGGAATCAACTGTCTCTTAAAAAAAAGCAACAAATTATAGTGTTCCTTTATAATCTAACAATCATTGAGGTTTACTTACTCATCAGTCTGTCAGAATCCCGGTGCGTTTTCCCGATTTTTGGAACAGTTTTACTGTCATTTCTTTTTCTAAACTTCTCAGTAGCGGGAAGCGCCACTTCTGATAATTTTAAACGTCACAAGTGTTTTGTTGCAGAAAATGTCAGAAAAACTAAATATTTTTAAGAAGTCTTGACATCCACTCCCGGCTAAACGACGCAATTTTAGATATAAGTAAGATGGCTAAATCAACCTATTTTTAATCAGAAGTCTTTCATAAAATGTATTTTCCAAATACCTCCATAAAATTGAAAAATATTTTTTTTATTTTATTTTTTAGTGTCGGTCATATCCTGAATGTAACCCGTGAAATAGACAACTTTTTCCCGGGTACGTTCGACTACTTGAACGTGCGCGTCTATGACGATGAGAAAACCGACCTGCTCAAGCACTGGGACGACACATTCAAATACATCACAAAGGCAAAAAACGACGGCTCAAAAGTAAGTACGATCTTTTATTGCGTGTAATTTTTAAACTTTTCCATCAAGATCGTTGGTCAGATCCGAGTCGAAGGACCAAAAATATGACGGCCCTAATATTGACATTTCTGTTGGCCTTTCAAAATGCTGTTAAAATTATACAGCCCTTGTTTAAGCTTTTTAAATGTTTGTTGAATTATTTAAATTTATTAATATATTAATAGTGTTTATTTATTTGATAGGTTTTGGTACACTGTAAGATGGGTGTGAGCCGATCAGCCAGCGTTGTAATAGCTTATGCCATGAAAGCCTACAACTGGGAATTCCATAAAGCATTACAGCATGTTAAAGAAAAGCGCAGCTGCATAAAACCAAACACTAATTTTTTAACACAGCTTGAAACCTACCAAGGTAAGTTTGAGTAAATATATTAAATATTTGTATATTTCTATTAAGATTTTATTAACTATTTTTTTAAATTTATTTAAAATAGTTTAAGCAATTTCGTATTCAATAAAGGAAACACTAAGCATTACCTGTACAGGGAACAACAACTATAAAAGTTAATATGTTACCTTGTCTGGTGTAAATTTAGTAGAAGTTAAAATAAAACATTTTTTTACTACCTTGAATGGCGAGTTAAGTATAATTTTGACAAAAATACATTTAAACTTATTCCCTGTAGGTACAATTCTTTTTTTGTGTAATAAACCGAAACACTTTTTATTTACCTGCAATAAGTATGTTTTTTTACATTATTTCACCACGTATTGAATCTCTAAATCTATACACTTTTGATATCATCGTCTTAAAATTTTGAAGCGCCTCTTTTAGTAATTCAAAGAGGTGGATATCACATGATAATAAATCCGGACTAAAAGGTGGATGTAGATGAACCTCACAGTGCATTTTTGGAGGGCATTTGTAATAATAAAGAAAGCTTTTTGTATTTGTATTTTTGTATGTCTCCAGTCTAAATATTTTACAAAAAGCTATTATAGAAAAATGCCTTTTTTGAAAGTTTCTCTAAGATTGTAGTAAGTAGACAAGAAATATTTTTTGTGAACACTGTACACTTTGAGATGCGTTCACAAAACTTTGTATAATCACTATGTGATAATAAAAAAAAATCGATCTAATATGCGTTGCGCAACGAAAATATAAATTGCCTGCTCTGTCATATTGAAAGTTATTAAATGAAAACAACTGACGTGCCTATACATTATGCATGTCTCCAGATACCCCATTAGATGAATGTTATAATGGAACTGCTACAAGGGTCATTCGTTTTGTTCTAGGAAAAACATTCCAGGTTATATTTAAACCCCTCATACCATATAATTTAAATTATCTCCAATAAATTAAAAATATAGTTTTAAAATCCCAAAAATCCGATAAATATTCGTCATAACCTTTTCTCCAACTTTTTTTTTTGGCTCTAGGTATATTGGATGCAATGAAGAACAAAGAAAAATTACAGAGATCAAAGTCTGAAACTAATCTCAAATCGCCTACTAACAATAACAAAACGGAAAAGGTGCCCCCTGGCGGCGAACCGACGCCCGTGGTACAAGCCTTGTCCAAATCCTACGATCTCCAATCAACGCTCTCTGGTCAAGACTTGCGGCAAATGGGCGCGCGCCCCAAGTCCTGGTCACCTGATAATTTAGCCACCAGGGAAATTAAGGAAGGCATAAAATCTTCTCCAGGTTAGTAAAGAGTTCTATTTTACCATTTTATTATAAATATTTAAAATACATTGTTAAATCGAAACGAAAACTAACCAGGATATTTTTTTAACTTTACCCTGTACTTTTATAAAAGAAAACTGAAATAATCGTCTGTCGAGTTCAAAAATGATGATTATAAAACACAACTGCTAGCGGTCATTTTATTTTTTCAAAGAAATGCCCTCTTTTTTATTTGTCTTTTCGATTCCTCCTATCCCTTTTAATCCAAAATCATATATATTTTTTTAGTTTAAAAACGTTTATTTTCTGCACGTTTAAATCGACAGTGAATATTTCACTTTTTCTTAATATTAATTTGAGACAAATTCGTGAAAAATATAAACAATTTTAAAACTTGTTTTTTGAGTTACCTGTTCACTTCTGCCAAAGGTTAAACAGGTACCCCGATCAATCTGTCAGGCACGATAGACGAATATTTTCCCGATTCGAACGTGCAAAAAATAGACGTTAAATATATTAAAAATATACACTGATGTTCAAAGTTAGGTTATTTATGAAATATATCATTTTAGATCAAGAGATGTACGAGAAATATGATAATCACATAAAAAAAAGAGCATTTCATTAAAAAAAAATATCAAAATGACCCCTAGCAGTTTTATTCGATGTTCAATTATTTTTCAATCATCATTTTTGGATTCAGAAGGAAACAGTATAAAATGGCTATTTTAGTTTTTTTTTATATAAAAGTTCAAGTGGAGTAAAAAAAAGCGGCCTGTCCAGACGTCGGTAAATAACCCTGTTCAGGATCATCCAATGAGGACTAAAAAGTGTTATATTTGTGGCTTTCCCTATCTAAAATACAATACCCAAGAAAATAATTTGAATTGAAACAAGGGATATGAGTTAAATTTAACACCTTTTTATTAATTCGTGTTTGAATGCGTCATTTTTTTATATTCTCTAATAAAATGATTATTTTAAGTAATAATGATAAATTCTTTTTAAGTAACAGAATTAATTTTATTTATAAAAGAAATGCGGGATTTAAAAAATAAAAAAATTAAATAATAAATACCTAAAATGCCAAAACGCACAAGGTTGTCTCGGAGATATAGGGCGTTTTTTTAAATTTTGACGAATTCAGCACACCTTTGTGGGTTACAGTTTAAAAGATATCACGCAAAGTTGCCGTTTTTTAGATAAGACACCCTGTATATTATTCAACTATTCATTTTAAAATAAAATTACTTTATTAATAATACTGCCCACTTTATATCTATTTTTTTTAAATAATTATTTCTGGAAGACAGTAAATTTATAGAAAAAGGATAGAATAGTATTTAAATTTCACACTGCCTGTATACAATTTAATTATTTATTAATATATTTTTTTATTTTTTTAACGATCCAAAGGCAATTAGGTTTTCATATAGTCTTTTAAAAGTATTCCTTATCAATATTTAGGGAAATACATCTATAAAACAATTGCACTTTTTTCTGCCCTTAGTATAAACTTTAGTACCACTATATGTTTCAAAGTTTTTAAACTTTATTTCATTTAAATCAAAATTAAAGAACACGAAAAGCTGACAATACGTAATTCTTATTTCTTGCTTAAATATTGTACAAAATAGTAATCATTTGTTCCTAAGCCAAATTGTATTATACTAATAAAGGGGCAATAAGCTAATATTTTAAAAATAATATTTATTATTTTTATAAAAGTAATCAACTTAAAAATTAATGACTCTATTATAATGTAGGCTTTATATGGGGTGTGCAAAATTTAAATCTTATGCGGTTTTCCTAAATTTGTTTACAAATTACCAATTTCTTAAAAAATAAATATAAAGTGTGTGGTATCAATAGAAAGGTAATTTTATTAGAATTTAAATAGTCAAATAATATACAGGATGTATTATTTAAAAAAAATACAATTTTGGGTTATATCTTTAAAACCATAACTGGCAAAAAATAGCTAAGTACGCCACTGGATTGTACGTAAAATTCTACATACATATGCTATTTACTATTTTTTTCTATCTTCACTGACAGCCGAGATACAGAGGTGTACTGAAATCGTCAAAATTTGAAAAACGCCCTGTATCTCCTAGATAAATCAAGTTAGTCGCGATCTCTTTTCACCATTGCACTTGTTTCAAAAATCAACTCAAGAATGTATCTTTTGTAGTTTTTTCAATATTCTGAAAATCCATCGAAAAGGCGCCACCCTGTACAGTCAAACAATTATTTGTTAAAAAGATGTTTCTATATAATAAGCCGTTTTACATGCCTAATGCATCCTTAAGTTTTTAAGAATTATTTCTAAGTCGCCCTGTAATTAGTTATTATGATATAGCTAAAAACTTATTTTTTTTTTAGGTTTTATGAGTCTGGAAGACTTGAGCCAGAAAAGCGCTTCGAAAGAGAGCGTTCAAGAAAGCAAAGCATCATTGGCCCGTCACGTGTTAATGCCCTGTGATAACGGAGAATCGTACAGCGTTTCTCCGAACCAAATCGTTCACTTGCCCGGTCACGACAGTGCATCTCGGACATGTGAGCGGGACGCGAGTGACAATAGTTCCTGTAATTTTAGTGCGAAAACTGTAACGTCGGAAACGTGGGATCCCGGAGAAAAAATCGGACAGCTTAACGTAGTCAGTGACAGTACAAGTAGCGCAGTCTGTGATCAAAAACCTAGTGTAGTATTGAACGAGAACGCTCCCGTATGGACTTCGTCTGCGGTGATAGTGACTCAAAGTGCTGTGTCCTCTAGTAGTTTTAGCAAAGTTCCTGAATCTCGCTCTAAAAACACTGCTCAAAGTGATCCTTTTTCTAATCAGCTGGATCGGGTGTTCGATAAAGAAGAAAAAAAGCAACAGAGAAGGTCTACAATTCAAACAGAGACTGTACCAGTAGAAGATGGTAATCAACAAAGGGAGTGCCCTTCCAGGCAGAGTTCGTGGAGTTCCTATGATAGCGCGGTAGTGATGGGCTTTCCAGAAAAGAATGAGCTGTCAAGGCATAGTTCTTGGGGTTCTGGAGACACAAGGACGTTGCCAAGTAGAAATAGTTCATGGGGATCTTATGATATGCGACCTAGGGGTTCTGTGTATTACAGCAATGAAAAAGGTAAGTTTTTTTTTAAATTGTTTTCATAAGCATTTGATTACTGGTGATTTAGAATACCTCAATATATAAAAAAATTAAACCAGCACCAATTTGTATTTTTGATTTGTTTAAATACATTTAACAAATGAACAGGCCGCCAACTAAAGTTAGCAGTGCTTGCTTTATAATATTGGGAATCCACTGACAATAAAAATACCATTTAAAAATAATTTTATTAATTTAATAAAATAGTAGTAGTCTACATAGAATTATTGGTAGATTTTTTTATTGTACGGAGTAGACTATTGTAACAAATGGACTTGGACGATTTCCTGACTTATTGGCTTACTCTGTATAAACGAAATTGTTTTCAGAAGTTATATTTAAGATTTTTTTAAGTATGGACCACCACACACAGAGTGAACTACAATATTTGGGGCTTATGATAACCTAATGTTTCACTAATTTTAACAAAATAGTGACTAAAAAAACATATATAATCTTCGTATGATTCCCAAAAATTGTAAAATATCTGCAAAATATAAAAAATTTTGGAAATTCTCTTAGTTACCTATACTTTATGCCGAGCTGTCAAAACTTGAAGTACTTCAAGTAAAATTTTACTTGAAGTACTTTTTTGTACTTCAATTATTTTACTTCAAGTACTTTTTATTAGGAGGTACTTGTACTTGTACTTGATTAGTTTTTATGAAGATACTTGGATTTTTACTTGATTTGACCAAGTAAATTACTTGAAGTATTTATTTAAGTACTTGAAGTATTACGATGTACTTAGAGTGAAAAAAATACTCTAAGTAAAGAAAGTACTTCAAGTAAATAAAAAGTACTTGAAGTAAAAAATCAAGCAAATAAGTTAAAACAAGAAATACGCGCAACCGCTGCTGTTTCTATTATATTGCATTACAGCGCTCACTTGAATTGGATCCAACAGTAAGACAAGTGTAACAAGTGTAAAATCCTTTATTTTGATACCCAATTTGTTATATTTAATAATGATTACTAACAGCCATTTTTCATGACCATTTTATTATCAAATGCATTCAGGATACGAAACAGTTTCCAAATCACTCCCAAAAATGTCAAAAACGTAACATTATTCCATTGGTGCGATTTGACGTTTGATGGAGCGGTTCCCCAACTATTTCGTATTTTGAATGCGTTTATTATTACCTTTATTTGAACGAAAACCCCTGTATTTTAATAGGCAACTGAAAGAAAATTTCCACTAATAAAATGGAAACGACATCAAAATTGAAGTTAGGTTGTTCTGACTTGATTTTGTGTTGATGGGAAATTAAAATATTCCCAAGAATAGGTTTTGGGTGCCAACGGGTACCAACGTCAACCCGTGGGCAACCACAGGGAAAAAACCCATTTTGGGAAAAACCAATATTTTCCATAATATTTTAAGGCCCAAGCGCTCACCCGAGTACGGCATCGTAGGCCTGTTGCCATAAATTTACATACGAAATTTTACATTATTTCGGACATCGGTTGCATAAGATCCCGACTTAAAACGGGACACTTAGCAACCCTACTTGTTTTCCTAACTATAGTTTTTACCGACTGGCCTACTTTCCAATGACGTAGCGCTCAGCCCTTAAAGCTTTTAGGAGTTGTTGGAAAACCCCGTTTTGAGGAATAAACCCTCTAACTTCCTTACAAAAAATACTACTCAGTATAATTTGTTTTACTTGAAGTACTTTTAATTACTTCAAGTACTTTGGTTTACTTCAAGTACTTTGGTGTACTTCAAGTACTTTGTTTTACTTCAAGTACTTTGTTTTACTTCAAGTACCTTGTTTTACTTCAAGTATTTTGGTTTACTTCAAGTACTTGGATTTACTTCAAGTAAAATACTTGGGTGGCACTTCAAGTACTTTTTCAATTTACTTGGAAAGGCAAGTACATTTTAATGAATACTTGGTACTTGTACTTGAAGTACTATTTAAGAGTACTTTGACAGCTCTGACTTTATACAAAAAAAAGCGTTATTTGGTATTTACCTCATTATACTATAATTTTATTTCTGCTTCCGTATAAATTATACATTACCATTTTACCATTTACCACATTATTTATTTTAAACCAATAATTTTTATTTATTTTTTGATATTTATACCTATTTTATTTTATATTAGTCAAAATTTATTATTTAAGTACCAACTTTGACCCAAAAAGAAGATTTTAAAAATATTGCTGATGCCCAAACTGTCTTAATTTATACAGGTTAATCCTGTAAGCAAGGCATCTAGCAATAGAAAAGGGCAAAAAACTTACTTAAAACAATCTAAAATCTCATGTGTTCATTTAACCTAAATATTTTACCCATAACTCATTTTTTATAACTAAAATAGTTAAAAAATAAAACTTTTACAATAGTCCATGGCCCATTATATTTAGAGTCTGGTTTGTAAGTGCGTGTTTCCTCCCTAGATTCATTAAATTCGCCTGACAAGTTTTCAATAAATCAGTAACTCTAACACTATATTTATGTTTTTTGGCAATAATTTATTGACAAAGTTAAAACTGTACCATTTATTTTATTTCAGGTGAAAAAATCCTTCATAGTACCTCAGATCTTGAGCACAGTTCGAGTGGCATATTTCCCTATGACAAAGAAGATATTCCCTGGCATCCAGGTACTGTCAAACGCACAAAGCAGCGTTTAGAAGGAGGCACAGCGAGGCAGCTAAGCAATGATAGTGTAAACAGTAGCTGTGTCTCTTTAACAAAAACGCCCAGTTCGGAAACACTATTATTTAACTTTGCAGAAGCAGTTAACGATAGTTTGATCGAACGAGGGAAAACAACAGACATGGAGTCTAGTGCCATATCAGATAACATTGACATTCCTGTTGCAAATCATAAGATTCCCTTATCTCCCAGTTTAGCTCGGTTATCACTTAGTGCTCCCGAACCTTCATCCATGGAGTTGGTATCCCAAGAATGTGCTCTATCGCGATCAGCCTCAAATGTTTCTACTTCGCCAAAAGACGTTCAATTTGCACATACTGATAGTTCAGTAGTAAGCATAGCACAGTGTTCATCAGTGAAACAACATAAAAGTTTTTTGGAGAATCTTCATAAAGACGTAACACCATCCACTAAAAAGTTGGACGATTCTCTAGATAGTGGAAGCTCCTTAGGAAAAGTACAAAACCTTAAAAAAGAATTTGAAGCCAAATCTAGCACAATATGTTTGGATCAAATGAGCACCAGCGCAGATCTAACCGAAAACACGCTTAAAGTTTCAAAAAGTCGAGTAAGTAGTCTGCCCTCGTCACCCGTTTGCGTTCATCAGACTAAGGAACCCCAGAAGGTCGTTAGTGACGATTTAAATTTTAAAAGCCTTAGAAGTGTATTTGAGAAAAATAAAGAAGAAACACAAGTTAAACTTAGGCAAAAACTTGGGAAACCAAATCGAAATAACTCTAGATACTCCTGTTTCGAGGTTTCTGTCGACAAGAACCCGCGAATTTTACCAACGCCGATAATTTCAAATCTAAATAAGTCAGAAAAAAACGAGACCGAATATAAGAGACCCCCCATAGTTCCAGCAGTAAAACAAATCGCAGCCACAGTAATTGCCACAGCAGTAAAAAAACAACAACAGTATGGAAAGAGTCATCCCTTAGCAAGATTAAACCTAAAACCAAGGCACAACAATCCCGTATATAACACTATGTAAAAAAAATGTTCAAAACTATAAGAAAAGCATCACAAAAAAAGATAATTACAGTTAAAAAATATTCATGTGTGTAGTAGTTACATAGAATTACATAATTTTAAATAGATTTTAAATATATGTGTTCTATTTGTGACCTGTGTTTAGGATTTAGACTTTAGAGACTTTTATTTAAATTTTGAGTTAAAGCTCCACTTGCTTGATGATGAGCACAATAGATGTTAATCCACATTGGGTTTATTGTATAAAAAGGTATTACATCGGTTTCATATTAAAAAGTTGCTTTAATCTACAATGCTTAATCTGAGTAAATGTAGCATTTCCATTATTTTGGTAAAAAACCGCCTTGGAGTTTTTTATTTTTAAAATATCTTCAGATGGCAGTAAAGTAATGGAAGGCGCGAAAAAACCGCCTTGGAGTTTTTTATTTTTAAAATATCTTCAGATGGCAGTAAAGTAATGGAAGGCGCTTCTGGATTTTGGTGGGTTTATGCACAAAATTAAAGCTATTAATACATTTTTAATCAACAGCTATTGCAATAGAAATATTTAAGTTCCTTTTCCTTGCATATTTTAAGTAACTAGTAGTCAGTTGTATTGTTTTTGAATTTATCTCTATAAAACAATATCAAAAGGTTTGCAACAGTTACAATATTTTGGCCGAACACTCTTAAGTAGGGAGCAACAAAATATGAAATATGGCCATGATATATGTAATATCAAACTTACATCCGGCCCGAAGGACCATATTAATGTCAATTTTAAATGTCTTATTTATTTATTTTAAATAACATGCAAAAAATATTGCGTTACTGTTCCTCCTCAACTTAAAATTATTTTGCAGAACTGATGAAATTGAACACACAATTGACTACTAAACAAATTAATATATCTAAAAGCGCTTATCAAGATTATAACACTCTTAACCAGAAATTCTGTGAATCTTTCCACCAATTTCCAGACCTGTAGCTTTTGTCTTTTAAGTTTTGTACCAGGCTTTTTATTTTTTTAATATACTGTTATGTAATGCTCAAGTTACAAAAGAAAATGGCTGTGACTGCACTATATTTTTTCTGTCATTGTATTTTTACAAGGTAGTGATTATTTACTTTTTTTATCAATTGCTTTTAGTTCTCACTATATAAGTTAAAAAAAAGTTGCTAAGTTTTTTAAAATTTTTTACGTAAATTTAGTTTATAAATTTTAAATTACACACCTTGAACTAAGACTAATAGACACTGGTCTAAATTCCTAGATACCATTTATTGTGTTTATGAAATTTTTGTATAATTTTCTCAGCTTTTTGATATGTTTTAAAGAAATTCTATTCGACTGATCTTATAAAGTTATGCAAAAAACACAAAAACTGATAAATGCTTCTACTAGGAACAAATTTTGTTGATGTCAGATATCTTGGGCCGGCTTAAGAAATAATTAATATCTGTTATTAATAGCAACTACGCCAAACTTGTCTTAAATGCGCTAATGGCTGATGATTTTTTAATGAAAACTTATAGGGTAAGTTGATAAGGTACACCTTCGATAACACCTAAACTTGAAGAAATATATAGAGTGTAAAAAGAATGATGCTCACCCTTGCGATAGTAGAATTCAAGTAGTAGTAGAATTTAAGTGGGGAAAAAATTATTTTTTTTTAATTTGTAGATTAAAATATTTAAAACTTAGTTTATTTTAATAGCAAATGAATCTATTGATAAGCAATTAAGACAAAAGATTCCAATTGTTGAGTTTTCAAAAATAATTGCTTCAAAAGTTTGTAACTTTGATATTGTTTAGACAAAAGTTTGTCAAGTTTTGACACATATGTTATTTAAACTTTTTGACCTGTTCTGAGCTTTACTATCGCCCATTAAAATCGTGAGCATTATACATTTACACCCTGTATAGGAAAGTATTTCACTACAATTATAGGAATTTTGCAAGGTGGCTATAAAAGCAGTAAAACAGTCAAGAATTTTACATCCTTATTTAGTAAATAATATTGGAAGATTCGGTACTTGTGTACTTCTTTGAACAAGCTAATATTATAAGACCTTCATCACAGTTACTATAAAAGATTTTAGGAGCTCTCTAACTTTTGTGAAAGAAATTTTGTTGATATCTTTATTGTTTGGCTGCTATTGAAGGCTAGCACCTTGTCGACTCACTTTGTATATTGTAAATGCTCTACCTGACTGCTCATGTATGCTGAAAATTTATTAGAAAACTAAAAGGTAAAAAGATGCATGCAAATAAATAACAGACAAGAATTGTCGCTCTGACTATGTATAAAGGTGATCTTTCAAAAGCTTAAATAGTGCAAAACAAATGTTAATAAATTTAGTGATAAGAACTTTTTGTGTGGTAGCTTCAGTGATGTAAATATTGCAACAAAAAGTATATTTTCAGACGTGTTGAAATGCAGGTAACTGATATGTTTTAGTTTAAATGTTGAAAACATTTTGTAATGTTCAGTTTAAATGTTTCATGGTAGATGCTATAGAAAATGTATTATAAATAAATTTTCAAAACATTACAGTTATTTACTACAGTTTTGATAAAGATCCTGACTGGTAAATTAAATGTTACAAGTTGTATGCAGAAGTGTGGAAAGATATCAAGAAATAAGGATGATTAAGCAGAATGTAAAATTATTTAAACAAAATATTGGTAACATATAAAAAAATTAAGTAAATTACAGGGTTCATCAAAATTAGTGACCATTACAAGTATCTAAATATCGTTTTTTTTTTTAATTTCAGATACAGACCTAGTCAAATAATATCTTGATCTACTTTATTAGACATATTTTCCGACTTTAGCTACTTTTAGCTAAAATATATTTAAAAAAGTTAGTTTGAAGCATCTTGAATTCTAAAATTTCCAAAAAACAATGTATTTTCTACATGCTTCTATTAGGTCATTAAATTTGGCAGATCTTGTACATTAACACTAAAAAGAACTAGATTTCTTAGATATTACTTTAAGGTTTGTTTTTTTTTAAACAAAAATTATTTTGTATGAAATTAATATTTTTGATCGTCCTTATTTCTTGTTCTTAAAAATTGCTGAGAAGACTTAACTGCCAAAACAAAGTGAGGACCATCTCCAGCATAACCCCCAATTGATACAATGGTTATTCTTTAAGTGGGCAACTGTAAAATTATAAAAACCTACTACTTTATTGAATTTATCCAAAAACTGTATATATCTTCACATAAAACATCACAAACTAGTTTCTTTTTATGCATGAAACATCAACATTTTAGAAAAAGGTTACATTACCGTTTCATGACTACTTTTCTCTTTCTTTTTGGGTAATTTGGATTTAAATGAGGTTTTAGTTTATCGTCATCCACTGGGCATTTCTTATTGCATTTTTAATCAGTTTTGTTACTGTTACCTAATTTGACCAAATCACACACAATTAAAAAGTACAACTACCTTATCTATTTCATACGTCACTACAAAGTTAAAAAAATAGCTTTATTATTGAGAAAAGCAAAATAAAGAAATAAATCCCAATATAACCTAAAGAAAATAAACCCGATGACACCCTCTCTCTACTTACTCAGTCGTTAATGGAATCAACCTTTATTTTCTTTTCCATACATATTGGTTATGGTAATTTTTACGGATGATTTTGGTCGCGATTGGCACTGTTGACATTTCAAAACAATGTAATTAACTAGAGTTGTATGCTTAACTATCGACCATAACCAATATTGCCTAAAATCGCACATAGTTCAGCAAGATTTCCTTATATAACAGCAAAATGGATAAAGTATTCGTTTTTTTTAAGAGGTTTTTTTTTTGAAATTCGGAAGTTATTTATTTAAAAACCTAATAAAATATGTGTTTCTTTAAATTAATGCAAAGCATGTTCTATATTCAGTTTTATGTACAAAAATAAAAATATGTGTTCTACGACAATGTATCTTTTCAGCCCCGTCTGAATAAAATAATAAACACGGAAAACAAAATAAGTAGTTTAATATGTTACAGACGCATATCTATTTATTTTTCTTGTAAAGGTATTTCTTAAAATACCTTGTAAAACAATCGCTCTTTCGTAAATGTAACAGCCTGAGTAAGCTTCAGACCTAGAAGTCAGGAAAATACGTCTTTAAAAAACTCTATACACTATTTGCCATTCCTTCTGTTATTTAAACAAGCAAAGGCGAGGCAGAAATGAATAAAACGATACCATATGCAACGGATAAAATCTGCCGAAATTCCGTATGAAATAGCTCGCCGCGCCAGTGCATTGGGGTAATACGAGAGAGCGGCTGCAGGTTCAAGTGGATGGTCAAGGCAAAAGTAATTCTCACCACGTAAAAAAGTAAGAAATGCATGTCGCGAATTCGAGCGACTTAGACTGGGTGTCAAGATTTTTATTATTATTTTTTTAATTTCAATTGATTTAATACAAAATATCAATTTTGATTCATTGGTTATTTACATTTTGTCTCGGAAGGCCGTTTCGCCCTTATGATCCAGCCGCCACTGTGTGTTGGATTTTTTGGATTGTATCACTTGTTCATATCTTTAAACAAGACCCGTTTATCTGCCATAAATATATTCTAAATTTTACAGATTTATTACATCTCATTAATATAGCAGAGAGTTGATACAGATCAATATGACTGATCAGAAATCAACCACATAAGTCGATATATTTATATTCACGTCTTTTTTTGGACTCATGTTTATATCCCTATCCGACAATAACATATTTCTTTCCCAACTCAAATGTATGTTACAGTTATATGTACTATGCAAGTACCTATCAGTGGTATTTGTTAATACAGGACTTGTCAAATATTATAAACTTATTTATTGCATCCATCTTACATTGAAATGTTTTAACCAATACATAAGTTAAAATAGTTTGAAACATATTAAAAAATATTTTTGCTAACTTTTTTTAGGAGTTAATTTATCTTGACTCTTGATTAAAGTGTACCAAAATTTTACAAAACATTTTTTTTTTATTTAAATGTTTCATACTTTTTTGACTCTCATGTATATTAGAAAATTCTAAGAGCTACTTAAACATATACAAAACCTAAGATAGCTTCTTAGAATTAAAAAAAAAAACATTTTAAAATTATTTATATCCATTTTATTTGTTTAATTTTAAAGTATCTTTAAAACAAAGGGGCATACTTTTTTTTTAAACAAACGTTATCCAGGTTGAATACTAAAAAGAAAATGTTCAGTAGATTTAAGTATTCAGCAGAATTAAAAATTTGTAATATTCGAAAACTAAAGACTACTCACTAAACGTTAGTACCTTATCAAAAAAAAACATACAAAACCTTCAATTTTTAAAGATATTTTATTTTAAAATTGGATGCACTATATGGTACACCCTGTATACAAAATATAGACTCTTATTAATTAGTGTAAGACTTTTCTTATGTTAAAATACATGCGCTGTCGTTTTTGCTTTTGTGTGTATTTGTGTGATAGTTATTACTTTTTTTGTACTATAGGTGTAAATTATTCTACGATGTACCGCTTATAAAAACTATGAAAAAACTGTTTCAAAACACAAAATATGAAATTAAAGAACATTTACTGTTTCAAAAGCTTGTTTTATTTTTTAGAACCGTTAAAAAAGGCTTAATGAATAAATGGTGGAAATGTGGAAAAATATTAAATTTAAAATACTTAGACAAAATCAACTTGGTACAACTTTTTACCAGAGACAAATGCAATTTTTGGAACCATAGTTATATCGTTTTTCACGCTATACTTTTCTTGTTTCGTTTCTTTCTTGGTTTTGGTGGGACCTAAATCTATTCCGTATATAGCCCCTGGCAACTGACTTATGAATGCTGAAGTCTAAAAATTAGTTTAACGAAGTTATAAAAATTACCAATTTAAGACACTAACCCCAAGGTAGATGGCTGTGGTCTAAAATTGTATTTTTACGCCCTTCTTGGTTCTATGAAACACCATTACAGCCGTGGTCTTTGGAAATGAATCTTATGACGGTGGGCAGTCGCTCCCCTCCAGATAGGTACCATGGTTTTCTAAGGTGTATTAAAGACCAGGGCTATGGAGACGACGCATTGCCGATATTTTTGACCTGACGCTGTTAAAATGATGTTTAAAAATGAACTCTAAGCTTTGCAATAATGTACAGGCAAGTGTCCGACCGATGATTTTTAGTGGAGCCAAAACTGAATCTTTAGCCTTGATCTCAGCTTCGGCCGAAACGGAAGCTTATTTAAACATATTAAAATTTTATTGTGTACTGAAACCTACTGTATTTTTACACATACAGGGTGTTGGGGAAAATGTGGGAAATATCCCGGATATAAAAAAACACGAGTAAACAATACTACAAGTTCATATGAACTTTTTTCGTATAGGCTTCCTCCCGGGAGATATTGGCTCCCAAAGAGCCCCAATGAAATCAAGTTTTTAGATATAATTATTGAACTACCAGGTATATTCTAATTTATTTTAAAATTTATTTTAATATTTTAATAAGATGTAATACCATATCTATTGTAATACCAAAACTCTTCAAATTACTATCAAAGAAAGGGTTGGGAATTACTCCATCTGGGATGGACTAGTTGTGACACTTAAAAAATAAAAATGTTATAAAGCGGAACCACCTTTGAGAAACAAATGGTTTATTGAAACGATACAGGTTCATCCGGTTAGCAAATGGGTGAAGGTCGTGTCTAATTCGGATCTTAGACTATTACACTTGTAAGTAAACTTGGTCAAAAATCAACACGAACACCGAGTTTAGGCGCGGCAACGATCGGTCAGTCTCTAGTATTAACCATCCAGGAGATGGTAGGGCCAGAATCATTATGTGCAATGCACGTAAAAAGAATGAGAGCCTTAGCTACAGGTTCTGTCAGAAGAAAGAAGAAACACCTGAGCCTGTGAAGCGCTAATATGAGGTGCTATACAGAGACAGGCTCAGGCTCGTAAGAGTCGGGGTCGGAAATCAAAACCGACAAGGTTCATAGGGGAGCCCGTATTGTATTTATGGAAATCTTACAAAGATCGGCCTTGATAGGGCACTCTAAAATAGCATGGAGAGACCAAGATATATTTATTAAAAACGCAATGAAAGGGGACCGATATACTCAACTTTATTTAAAATAAACTAATCAAATCTCATATATAGGTTGATAGTCCAAAGAAAGCAGTTTGCTAGGGGTGATGCTCAAATTTAGTGAGGAAAAATTATAAAAAAAGAGCCGTTACATTCTTTGTTTGACAGGGTCTCTAGATTTTTTTTCTGTAATGCTGACTTTGTATTGATCATTTACGCCGTGTTCTGTATTGACAAGCAGTTTTCGTGAATATACCCTTGGTTACAGATTCAGTGACTAAAAAAACAGGGAGGTATGATGCTTACTTTGCAAAAAAAAACCTTTATAATATTGAGCGAAAAAAGTAAGCCATGTCATAAGCTGAAGCCTAAACAATCGTCATAGTAACCAACTGGGCTCAATTTAGTCAAAGATCAGGCATCTAACATATTTCCCGTTTAGGTAGTTTAAAACGACCAAATCAAACCAAACTGCCACTGATGACTGCTTTGAAGAGAGTGAATAAAAGTAATTATTTGAAATTTAATAAAACTCAAATTTTTAGCTTTGACATGTAATTAAAAAAAACTGATTTATTCGTTGAATATAATGTCAGATAATATTAAAGAATACAAAAAGACTTACCGCAGTGGTCTGTAAGTCCACAATTCTTATAATATTTGGATCTGATCCAGCACAAACGACAAAATCTTTTGTAGCGTACTTTCCACAATAAAGCTTAAATGAAAAACATCAAATTTGAAATAATTCAATTAGGAACCTTAGACACTTTTATTATAATTTTTATGTGTATTACCTTGGCATTATAGATATCTGGCTCAAGGCAGTACAGCCTTTTGGCACTGGCATAATCGAAAACCTGAAGAGCGTCCTCTTTTTGCCATGAAGATGTCAATATCTAAAAATTCATTGGAAGCAGGAAATTAAATTAGTTTATCATCATTAAAAATCCCTTAGCAAAATACATAGAAAAACAATAAATCAAAAAAAAAATAAAAAAATAACAAAAACGCTGATTATGCCAAAAAAAGTGGTTCTTGCAATTAATTTTACATTAGACAGATAGGTAGGTCACTTAAAAAAACAATCTTTAATAAAAAGTTAATAACGCAAACATTTAAGGGGATATTCTGGTCTAAGAAAAAAACATTTTTTATATTTTTTAAGTTTAGATATTCAAGAATAGGTCCTTAAAAGAATTTTTCAAAATTTTAATTATTTACCGAGTTACAGCGATTTTGAAGACGCGGAGACTAGGCTGATTCTATCAAAATATATCGAACAATAAGGGTCTTTTTTTAAACTACTTTTTTTAAGCTGGCGTGCATGATATCTGTCTGAACCGATTTATTTTGTAAGGAGCTTTTCTATACATTCCTTTAGATCAAAAAGCAGATTCAAGTAAAAATTTTGATTTTTACTATTTTAAAAAATTAACTGCTAAAAAAGGTAAATCTTTTTTTTTAAATGGCCGCCATTCTTCGAGCTTAAGAATACAGCGACATCTTCACTGATTAGGAATCCGTTAGATTTTTTTTATTTCAGATGACCAGAAGGGTTGGAAACCTGCTCGCCAGGACCCCCCACTTTACCAGCCGACAACGTTTTGAGTATTTATTTTTTTTACTTATAAATTTTTTTATGTATTTCTAGAATACAAATAAACAAGCAATAAAAAAACAAAGATAGTAAAAATTTATGCCTCTAGACCAGAATACCCCCTTATGTAATAAAAATCATCATAATTGTAAGGTTTTACATTTAAATAGAAAAGGTAAATGAGCATCAGTTGTTAGAAAGTACAAAAATTAAAAGGGACAAAAATAAATAAAACAATTTTTAAAAAATTACAACATTCCGATATTTCCTCTTCAACAAGCATTTCCAACCTATGAAACCCTAATTGTTTCTATTTAGATTACTGCACACTGTTAGATCTTATGTATTGTAGACCAGATTTTATTTTGGATAAAATAAAAGTAATAGAAATCCTAAAGTATTTAACTGTATATTAGTTTTTAATAAAATATATATCTACATTACTTGTACTCAAATAGTGAAACTCCGTTCATTCGACTCACTTCAGTTCCTTTCTGGTTAATATCAATTCCTTCTCCACACATATGGACACCGGACAAATGTTTCGTTGCGTGAGGTTGTCGGAGGTCCCAATACTGGACTACATTATCCCATCCTCCGGTCAATAGTTCGTAATTGTTTTTTGGATGAAAGCAAGCCGCAAAAACTCTTGACATGTGGCCGTCATGGACTTCAGGATTATCACTAGACAAAATAAGTACATACTTCCAGAGTTAGTTTTAACCATTATTCAGGCTTTAGAAAATAACCTTGAAAACTTAAGAGTACAGGCTCATAGTCTAAAGATATTCTAATAAAGACCCCTCACTCTTTTAATGTCGCAAAAATAGCGCCGTTGACCTTAAACCAACCCGGCTACGGGTGGCCAAGGTGCAGCAGACAAATAAGTGCTCCTACCGCGTAGGTTCAATGTGAATAGTCTAACCCCCGGTTGCGTAATTACATAATATACTTTTCCTCAGAGCACCGGCGATAGAGGTTGCTCTGAGTTGCAGTATAGATTGTAGTGACGAATACGCGCGAATTTTCACTTCATAATATACTACAGCCCAGAGCGGCGGTTAAAAATATTATATAAAATGCTGTACAGCATGTATCACTATATAAATGTGTTGAAATTTTTTGGATGGGTACTTACAAAATTATTTAAATGGGGGTTTTATTGCCTGCATAAAATCTCTCAGACAGATTTGTTTGGTTTAATGTCCTGAACTATTATAAATTATTGTATTAATACAATACCTGCTTTAACCTTACTCCCTTATATCTTTATAATAACAAAAAGAATAAGCATAATAACGTTTTCACAGATAAGTACTACATCACGTGGGAGCTATTTCAGAGTTACGTAGAGGGAAGTATTGTCAGAGTTCTCAAATGTGGGTTGTATCACAGTTGTATATTTTAAATTTTTAGAATTAAAGTGAAAATCAAACCAGTTTATTTAGTATTTAATTTTTCTAATTATTACAAAAAAATACACTCTCTATAAATACGTGATGTACTTATTATATCGTGCTTAAAATAAAACAAAATAAACTCATATAAATAAAACAACATTAAGCTTAAAAAAACGGGCATAGTTGATATAAAATAAAATTATGAAGATAAAACAGAATAAAATAAAATACCTATACATTAGTGAGATTTAGCACTACGTCTATTAACAAGGACCGCTTCACTCAAGGATCTTTGAGGCTTTGCGTTTCTTATTAAGATTTTTATTAAGGTTATGTTAAAGATAGTATCCATTTCAAGAATAAGTCGTGATTTACGTAGATATAATAATTATTAAAAATAATGTCATAATAGAAATACATTATGAAGTATGAACGATCAATTTGGCAACAAAACAGTTTAACAAAGATAAATATCAATAACTACGGCGTTGTGAATTACTCAAATCAATATTATATATTTTTTATTTTAGTTATGATAACGATGGACGTGATAAGATAGGTACCATAAAAAGTTTTAAAAACAATAAATAATATTATTAAGAGTTTATAATAATCCAACACATTTTCACACTATTAAAACATGCATAATAGCATTTTACATAACATTTTAACCGCTCTGGGCCGTAGTATATTATGACGCCAAAATTTGCGCGTATTTTTAAATAAACGAATCTATACTGCGATTCAGAGCAACCTCTGTCGCCGTTGCTCTGAGTAATAGTATAGTATGTAATTACGCCCCCCGGTTAATTATATTTTTATACGGGGGGCGTTCTATTAGGAATATATAATGAAGTAAGATTAATAATGTTTGTATTATGTATTTATTTTTCATAAACCATTATTGACAAACAGATTATTTTGGTAACAAAGAAAATAAAAGGCGGTAGGTTAAATTACAAAAAAAGCATGTATTACAAATTTTACAGATTTTTTATTATCTTAAGTTTTCGGCACTCTTTATTACCAGATTGGCTTTGATTTTGAATTAATAACAATAGATAAATTTTACCGCCTACTTACAAAATTATGTTTTTTGTTACATGTTTAAAGAAATAACATAAAAATTGAGTTAGAACATATGCAAGCATACATACCTCTCTATATACTGAGGACATCGAAAAAATTGAACATAATCAGTGTAGTAACGCAACAATCATCAACAGTACAATAAGAAAAACTTCGCTTAGCCATCTCAACCAACAGATTTTTTAAATGGTGTATAACGTACGAGTAAAGCATGCAAAAATGATTCCGCTAATATAACCGTCTGGACCGAAGGCACTGCACAAACTAAGTCACGGCTGAGTCGTGAGACCACTGGGTAGCCGATAGGCGAGGGATCGGTGCAGGCAGGAGGAAAATTTTACGCCGCACGCCTAGGTGAGCAGACTTTACTAGAATATCCTTAGACTTTGTTAGGGTCATGCAACGAGGACTGGACAGGAGTATATTTGCGGCTTTTCCCAGGTTAAAAAAAGGAAAATAACCATCCTGGGTATTTTTTCGGTATAATTCAAAAGGAAACGAAAGAAAAAACCATTTGCCAAACAATTTGCTGCCAATTCTACGCTTGATCCTCCTATTAATCTTCCTCTTCCAACAGTTGTCCCTGTTTCTCATAAAATGTCCGATATAATTTTTAAAGTCAAACAGATCAAGCGTATTCTTTCTTCTCTTATATTAAAAAATCGTCTGGGCTGGATGGCATACCAGAAATCGTCTTAAAAAAATGTGCTCCCGAGCTTGCACCCATCTTAACTCGCCTCTTTCGAATCTCTTACGACACGGGCATTTTCCCGGAGAGTTGGAAAGCTGCACGTGTGCAACCTGTCCCCAAAAAAGGATCCAAAAGTCTTCCTTCTAACTATAGACCTATATCTCTTCTTTCAGTTGTTTGCATAGTAATGGAAAAATTCATCAATTCCCAAATCTTAATGTATCTGGAAAAACATAAGATCTTACATGATAGACAATATGGATTCCGTCACAGTAGATCCACAGCTGATCTTCTTTCCTTTGTCTCACACAACTGGAACAAATCCCTTGAGTTTCTTGGTAAATCCCAGATCGTTGCTCTTGACATATCCAAAGCTTTCGATCAGGTCTGGCATGATGGGCTTCTTAACAAACTTCCTTCTTACGGTCCCACCTAAGCTTTGCTCTTGGCTTTCCAGTTTTCTTTCTAATCGACGTATATCAGTTAGTGTAGATGGTCATTCCTCCAGCTTCTACCAAATTAATGCTGGGGTGCCCCAGGGCTCAGTGCTGGCACCCACGCTGTTTCTTCTACACATTAACGATCTTCTCTCTTCCACAATCAATCCCATTCATAGTTTTGCTGACGATAGTACCCTCCACTCTAGTATTCAATTTCTTAAGCCACCGTGTAATCCTGATTTCGTAAACAAGCGCAATTCAATGCAGATATCTCTTTCACAAGACCTCACATTTATCTTGGATTGGGGCGCCAAAAATCTTGTTCAGTTTAATGCCTCGAAAACACAGTCATGTTCGCTGTCGCGAAAAAAGTCTGCAAATGCTCATCCCTTACATATGAGCGGCCAAGTTCTGCAGAACAAAGAGTCGTTTAATCTTGTCGGCGTTACTTTTGAAAATAACCTCAACTGGCACAAACACATTTCATCCATAGCTTCGGCAGCTTCAAAAAAGATTGGATTTCTCTTCCGAGGCAGAAAATATTTCTCTTCTTCCAATCTGTACACTCTGTATGTATCCCAAATCAGACCCTCTTTAGAATATTGTTCTCATGTCTGGGGAATGGCGTCCCCTACAACACTTAGCATTCTGGACTCCATTCAAAGAAGAGCTGTTCGTCTTATTAATGATCCAACGCTCACAAAAAGGCTTCCTCCTCTTGCCCACCGTCGAGCTGTAGGGGATCTGTCACTCTTCTATAGGTATTTTCACGGCTTCTGCTCAGAGGAGTTGGCCAGTATAATTCCTTCTCTGGCAGCTCCCAACAGAGCAACACGTAGTGCAATTTTTATGCATCCTTTTACAGTTCAGTTAGAGAGGCCCCGAACTTCCCGCTTTCTTCGTTCCTTTATCCCTAAAGTGTCAAGACTATGGAACCTGCTGCCAGCAGAAGTTTTTCCTTCTCCTCCCAATCTCCAAAAATTAAGTCCCATGTGAACAAACTCCTTCTCACTACACTGAAGACACCCACGGTACGTTAGTACTTAGGCATCAGCCTTCGTGGACTGTCCCAAGTAATGTAAGTTACATTAAAAAAAATGTTTTTTAGAATAACTTAAATCGCTCTTGGTTTAGAAGGTACTGGCAATGTATTGTAATTCTAAATATTATAATATAATTAAGTAAATATACCATATTTATTTAATATAACATATTCAATTTTTGAACGTTTTATTAGTATGTTAGGGTAAACAGTTATTAAATGCCCGCCTTTTGTTACTTACGTTACTTTGAAAAATGTACATCAATATAATACCCGAAAGGGTGTAAGATTTTTAAAAAGTAAAAAAATATATTTTAATTCCTACTTTTTTTTTCCTGTTTATAAAATAAATTGCTATGCTAGTGCCTTAATTTGCAAGAAACCTTTCTTAAATCTAATAATTGTCAAATTACAGCGACCGCGTTTAAAACGGCGCGCAAAAAGTGTATTTTTAATACGATTTTTACAACTTTTTTTTTCTTTTTAACTGTTACCCTGCCTTTAATAGCATACTAAGTATTTATTTCAATTATTAAGAATTACTTTTTATTAAATAAACTGCAAAAACTTAAAAAATGAATGAGATAACGGCACACTAACCTGCTTGTTAACACCCTTTCCTGGGTTTTCGTTTCTTCATCATAGAAATAAACTTTTAAATCGTCACCAAATGTAACAAACTTTGGAAAACGTGGGTGATAGACGATGCCAAATGTCTGTCTTTTTTCTCTTATTGTGTACAAGCACTGGTTGAAATTGTAACTCCAGCATTTAACACAACCATTAGCATCTAGCAAAAAAGTATACTTATTATCAATCGTATTATTTCTTAAAAATTATAAAAATATTTCTGTATCCTAATCAGGATGTTAGTTTTATGTCGTATCTCGCGCCGCGCCAGGCAATGTCTATTTATTTACTAGCGCTAAAAAACGTTATCAAATTATCAACTACGTGAATTCAGAGCGACAGCTCCTTTACTTGCCCTAAAAGTGCCGATTTTGTTCCAAAAAAAGCACAGTGCAAAACGGGTTTGACAAATTGCGGCTCAAATCATCAGGTCGGTAAAAATAATAGCCAAATTGTGGCACAAAATAAGGATTAGCCGCAATAAAATTTCCAGGTATTAAATGATTACCTGGTTTGACCCAAACAGAATGAAATTATTGCGGCCCGTAATAAATACCATATTGAAAATGGTTAAAATTTTGTTAATAACTTCTACATAGGGACAATTTAGGCAAATTCAAAAGCCCTCAGTTCTAGTCTGTCATGGTTAGTTCTGGTTAGTTAAAACGCCTTTTTATTTTCTCCATTTATATTTCAGACCTAATAAATACCATATTAAAAATTATTAAAATTTTGTTAAGAACTTCCACATAAGGAAGATTTAGACAAATTTAAAAGCCCTCAGTTCTGGTCGGTCATGGTTAGTTCTGGTTAGTTAAAGCGGCTTTTTATTTTTCCCAATTATATTTCAGGCGTGATAAATCACGTGGGAACAATGAACTTTTCCGTTTAGGCCGTAAGTCTGCCATGACTTAATCAAATTAAATTTATTTCAAGAATTTTTGGGCCGCGATTTTGCAATGCATAAACTGGGAAAAAGTTTATAACTGCCTATTTGGGTCGCAATTTGGATATGCCCGTGCAAAATATGCGTGCATTTTAAACACGTGTAACTTCAACAAAAAATTAATAAAACGAAACGTGTAAGTACTTCAAATTTTTTTTGGGCATAAACTTATAAAAAAGCAAAATTTAATGGGCTAAAAGCTTTACATTCCCATAAATAAACCCCGCTATTTCTGCATGACGCATATGCGAGAAACTGCTACAGTCAAATAAAATAAAAGTCTGTTAGGGAAAGTTTGGAGTTTTTTTAAGGAATGTGCAATATATGATTTCCAAAGTATTTTTGCCTCCTAAACACAAATCCGTTACCTGTTTTGCCCCATTACTCTCCAGTTTTCAGCAAATTTCTGAAAATCTTCAGAAAAATTAAAAATTTCAGGATGTGACAGAATCTGCAAATGCGACACATTGTGTCCGCGACGTATATTTGCGTCTTTGATACGAATCCGAAATTATTTTGATTTCATTATTCTTAAGTCTTTAGCAAATTGCTAAAAACCTTCAAAAAAATTGAATAATTTCCAGAAGTGACGAGCAGAAGCCGAATCAGACCAATGGGTGAATCGGATCAATATAAGAAATCCGTGAATATTTTGAAAAACGCGTTGACACGGAGCGCATGTGACTGGCGTCTTACGACCTCCCCCTCCCCGCACCTCCCGCTATCGGTAGTGTTTCGATTGGACTAGTATGCAAGTGTCAGCGCTACTCGCAAGCGAGCCCGGTGTTTGTTAAACTAGAGAGATTGACATTGAATTTACTGCTTAGAAAAGCTCATTCTTCCACCATCAAATGATTAGATTCAGTACCATCCATGCAAAGAATGGTGCAACAAAAACTGTGCTGATATGACAGGAAAAAAGGCCCGTATATATGGGATTTATGCGCTAATAAAATTAATATTGATCTTATTATTTATTATTTCAATTTTGTTAATGGTTTCAAAGTTTGTATTGTTTAAAAAATTTTGATTTAACTATATGTTATGTACGATCCCATTCGCCCTGAGAACTGGGGCGATTCGGGTATTTCTGTCTTTTAAGTTTTAAGTTAATATTTTGGAAAATGTATAAACAATTTTAAAACCAGATAAAATTTAAGCACTTATAATAATTCCAGTTGAAGTTACAGGTTTTTGAAAAACAGTTTACTTTTTAAAACTTTTTGTTGTTGTTTAAATGATTGTTAATGACTGTTGTGCTGGCCATTAATTTCAATAGGATAAAAAAAAGGAAGTTTTATTTAGAAAGATGTCTAACTTACATGTTCCGGTATAACAATTCGTTATAGGATAAATTTTGGACACAGGTCTGTGCTTTATCGAAGTCACGGGAGCTCTGTTTTCTTTCACATCTGCATCTGCCAGTGTAAAAACGGGTTCTCCAGTGGCACTTTGGTACATTTTTATAACACCGTCCGCATATCCTACTGCGATATAATCATATTCTTCATTATATTTACAGCAAAGAGCTTCCCTCTTTCCGTCTCTGCATAAAGAAAATTTTATCGTTAAAAATAGATCTTTTGAAAGGCCCTTTAGTAATATTTCTTCAAAATTATTATAGGTACATTAATGATAAATAAAAATTTTAAAAGTTTAAGATACATTTTTTTAAATTGAAAAATAAGTATATTTGTAACTTTTTAAACACTAAATCACTATAACTAAAGTTATCTTAGAAATAAAAGATTCCTGTTTTGAACCTGTATTTAGTGGGTGTTTCTTTACTATTGCAAAAAAAATTCAGATGTACTCCTTGAATGAAAATATGAAAAAAAGCTCAGCTTAGTTTTTAAACTTTAACAGGATGGTAAAGTTTTAAGACAAAAAAACACATTTTACTTGTTTTATAAATGTGAATGAACTAAATGACCAAAGACATAACATTTGGGCTAAAATTTATGTTTTTTATGGCTTTTTACTGCCTCATGCATTTTGTTCATTAATTTTTTAATTAAAAAAATGTCTACAATATGAAATTAGCATTACAAATAGACTATAAAAAATTAAGACAAAGGTTAAAATCAAAAACGTAAATTTTTTAGTTTTACCTCATACCCATCTCTTAGACAAATGAAGTTATTAAGTGAGGAAATACCTGCAAAATTTTGAAACCTTATTTTTTTTTTATAAAATGTTAGTATAATCCTTTAAAAATACGTCACCAATTTTTCAGAACATAAAAAAACCGTGACATAATATGTATATATACGTGTAGTGACGAAAAATTTCCGGAAATATATATTTGGAAATATTTCCGGAAATATTACAGGAAACTTTGTAAATATATGGAAATATTGTAAATATAAAAATAAAAATCACAAAACTTAAAAAACTAACCAGTTTAGTGATATTTATCATAGATAATACCATAAATGGTCAGATTTGGCCGGATATTCACGAGAGCGTAGCTCGAATGGTTTTGAAAAACGAGGTAAATTTCCGAAGTATTCGAAACCAGGCAAAAAAAATATGGCTCAAAATCTAAGTACGAATGGTATTTGGTAAGACAATTGCGTGAACGAAACAAAGTTAAAAGCAAAATAACAATTAATCAACAATATAAAATAAGTCGCTACTTAACTGAGGTGAAAATGGACGACACGATTGATAGAACCGTAAACTTACCGATTTTTTAAGGCAGTAACTTTTTCCCTTTTATTCGATAGCAAATTTCGATTTTTGACATTTTAAATGGGGTTATTACATAAGTAAAATTGTCATCCAAAAGTTAAAATACAAAAACATTAATATAAAAATAAAAATTTAAGTATTAAAAAGGTAATTGTTTACAAAACGGTTTTCTGCTATTTTTGGATTAAATGGCAAAATTTTTATATAGTCGTATTCTAGTGTCCTCAAGGATTGCAAATATACAAGCGCAGAAGAGAAATTATGTGTTTTATTATTTTTTATTTCGATTTTAGAATTTAAAATAACCATTGATTTCTTCATATAATGCGAAAACTCCCCCTTATGACAAGAAACAGCAAGAAATTATTTTTAAGGTTAACCGTAGTGTTGCCAAATAGGGTCTTTTCCCCGCATATACGTCTGAAATATAATTGGGTAAAATAAAAGCCGCTTTGCTAACCAGAACTAACCATGACCGACCTTTAGACAAATTCAAAAACTCTTACTAGTGGTCATGGTTAGTTCTGGTTAGGAAAGCAGCTTTTTACCCCAAATATATTTCAGACAGAATGTCAAAAAATTTGATGGCTCAAATTGATTCAATCTGGCAGCACTGTGAACCCCTAAGATTGTTTTTTCCGAAAATTTAAAAAAATACACAATTTTTTGTTTGTGCGCACGTAAATTCTAATTCCTAATAAATAACAGAAGGTGTGTATACCAAAAATTAACCATTTAATAATAAAATAGCAGAAAACCGTTTTGTAAACAATTACCATTAAAAATACAAAAAAACAGTGAAATTTCTAAAAAAGTAATTACATAATTACGTTAATATCAAGAGGCATATCTTCATCGATATCATCCACACCTTGAATATTGTACTCCGCATCAATGCCGTCTTCATGGAAGTGCAATTAAACTTCTTCTCACAGAATAAAAAAAGTTAGTTTATGCTTTTTTTAAAGCAAGCAATAGCCAACAAGCAATAATCGGTGAATCCCCGAGATCAAGATTTTATTATTCGTAATCGTTATAATACATGTTCTTTTTCGGAAATTATTTTTCTAGTGTGACATTTGTACTGCACAAAAGTATAAAAAATATTTAAAAATCTTTGTTTTAATGAGTAAAACGCATTCTTATTTTTTTTTCAATATTTCCAAATTTTCCAATATTTTCGAGACATGTTCGGAAATTTCCATTATTTTTCTTTCCATGGAAATATTTTCACTGGTAATATTTTCATTTACAACACTATATACCTGTATGTATTCAAACTTTAAACGCGTTTTTCTCAAAACCATATTTTTCAAATTGGCGAACACGATACTTAAAAAGTTCTCTCTGAAATTTTGCACAGATCATTTTAATATTTTTCCTATGAACCTACAAATTCCGAAAAATAAAAAAAAAATTATCAAAGAAAAAACAATAGATAAATTCGGCCCAAAATTTATTTTATTTTTTCCAAGTACCTATTTTATGCCGCGAATTTTTTTTTAATTAATTTAATTAATAAACACTTAAAAAATTTTGGTTTTTGTTTTCAAATTACTAGATCCAATGCTACAATGCTCGCCGATTGAGAAGTCTCGCTGCGACCTTCCTGGAAGAATTTATAGTGTACAGGATGGGCCAAATTGGGCACTTTTAAAGGGAAACTCCCATTTTTAAAGGAGATAGATGAAAATTATTGTCGGTGTCTGGAGGTCAATTTTCGTCAATAACATTATGGTAAAAACCGCACATCGATATCTGTTACCATTTCTGAGTTACAGGGTGTTTTTCAAAAAAGTGCATTTTTAAAAAATCGCTGTAACTTTTTTGCTATGGAAAATTTTGAGTTTCTGTAAAAACATTTCCAAAGCAACTTTTTACGTAGAATTTAATGGTGTAAAATATTTTTTTACAATCAATAGTTTAATAGTTATTAACAGAAAAATCGATGTTTTATATGGGACACCCTGTATATTTTTGAATAATTGAAAATAACTTTAAATTACCTTTCCAAAAATATAGCACACTTAATATTTTATAAAATGAAACTTATATTTACAATGAATGATGTCGAATTTTATAACAATGAAAACTATATTAAGAATAAGATTAAAAATATAAAAAACAACAATAAAAAGTAATAAATAAGCGCAAGAGATTTAGCTACAGGAGATGTTCGAATTGTCGACCGGTCTCTCTTATGCACAAACGGCACCGTTTCCGGACATTTCTTGCAGAATTAATCAATTCAAGAGGGGTGAGAGATGCAAACCCTTGCACAACCGCTACTTCTAATTCTCGTCAAGAACGCATAGGTAATTTAAAAATAAGGTCCTTCAGTCTTCCCCAAAGATAAAAATCCATGGGCGTTAAGTCCGGTGACCTCGCTGGCCAACGGATGGGACCTTGGTTAGCTATCCAATTATTGTCAAAGTTATCTGTAAAAAATTACTAATAAAATTTCAGCGTTGTGAGGCGGTGCCCCGTCTTGCTGGAAAAATATGTTTCCTAGTTTCATTAGAGGTAGATCATCAATGAAGGGTTCTATTTGTTGCCTTAAAATTTGCAAATATCGTTGAGAGGTGAGGGTACCATCATAAATTAACGGGCCAATAATCCTACCTCTAAAAATACCTGCCCAGACACTAAACCCAAATCTTCCTTGGTTTCTTAGCTTGACTACTGAATGAGGGTTTTGTTGCGCCCAAGTATACGAGTTATAGCGGTTAAAAATACCGACACTGCTTATATACGCTTCGTCAGTCCAAATACAATTCAGTGGGAAATCGCGCACACCGTTACATTTTTCCAGAAACCACCGACAAAAATCTATGCGGCGTTCAAAATCTCCAGGTCTAAGATGATGCACTTTTCTGGTCCTGTATGGTTTATATTTGTATTTCTTTAAAGTTCGTCTAACATTAGTTCTTGCCAGTCCTGTGCCTGTTAACGTTTTCAATTTTCGTGTTGACGTTTTAGGATTATTTTAAACGGCTTCTAAAACTAGTATCCTTTCTAACTCCTTATCTCTATTTATTGTATACTGTTTTGACCTTTTTTCTCAAACTGGCCACTATTAATAAGGTTGTGTAGCAATCTTTCAAAAATATCTTTAAAAGGTTGTTTTCTTTCTGGATATTGGTTGTGGTATAAATTGCTTGCTGCTTCTAGATTCTCCCCGGCTTGTATAAAACAAACTATATCATATCCCATTTTTCATAATTTTCAAATTTCAATTACAGCCAAAATCACAATTTGACAATTACCAATAAGCATTTGTTTTCTTTATCATGGCCGCGTCCCGCGGCGTCCTAAGCCTACTTGTTCAAAGTGGGCGAACTATTAAAAACTCTTTATTTTGAAGAAAACTCGAGCAAAATATTAAGTGTGCTATCTTTTTGGAAAGGTAATTAAGAGTTATTTTCAATTATTCAAAAATATACAGGGTGTCCCATATAAAACATCGATTTTTCTGTTAATAACTATTAAACTATTGATTGTAAAAAAAATATATTTACACCATTAAATTCTACGTAAAAAGTTGCTTTGGAAATGTTTTTACAAAAACTCAAAATTTTCCATAGCAAAAAAGTTACAGCGATTTTTAAAAAATGCACTTTTTTGAAAAACACCCTATAACTCAGAAATGCTTACAGATATCGATGTGCCGTTTTTACCATAATGTTATTGACGAAAATTAAGCTCCAGACACCGACATTAGTTTTCATTTACCTCCTTTAAAAATGGAAGTTCCCCTTTAAAAGTGCCCAATTTGGCCCACCCTGTACATCCATCATTTTGAATATTAAAAAAAATATATGTTATTTTAATGTTTGAATAAACCAGATGCCAATTTTCAAAAATATATAATGACTTTTCATAAAAAAAAAAACATGAAAATCAAGCTAAAATTTAAGTGTTTTTAGGTATCTTTCCCCTTAAAATGCTATAACCATACCATTTTTTGTTTCTACAAAATCGTGCCTATAAAAGATTGCTATTTTAAGATACTAAGGGCCTTTGGTACTACTTACAAAAAAAGCTATATTAAATGTTATTAAGTACATTTTGGAGATTATGTTGATCTTGCCATCTAAAATCATATTTTCTTTTGGCTGTCCTCTTCGTAAGCTCTCCATCACCTTCTTTTCACTTTCTTGGTCTTCCTCTATACTTAGTTCATCAGTGAGAGATTCCTTCATTTTTGAACCTTATCAAAAATTGTAATATGCTCTTAATACAAAATTAAGTAAAACTAATTTACATTTCCAAACATTCAGTAGCCCATCAAATCCTTCCTAAAAAAATGATAAATGGGTACTTACCAGATGCTGAAGAAGCTACAGCAGCATGTGGATATAGCATAGATGGTGTTACAGCAGAAGGACCAGCAGACTTCACTCTTCTGGAATGCTGGGATGCTTCAGAAATAAATGCTGGTAGCAAGGATGGATCATCTTTTTTGCGTCTATCCATGACTTTCTAAAAATAATTTTATTTAAATTTATACATTTTATCCCATATGTAGATAATAGATAGAAACAGATAGGTATGGTATACAATTTTTATTTGTTATACCAGTAGTATGTTACAAAATGAAAATTAATTTGTGTTATATAGAATGTAGTTATTTGGCTCCGCTTTACCTATCTTGGTTTTAGTTAAAATTAAATAAAAGGAAATTGTGTCCCAAATTAATTCATAACTCATTTACTCATGTAGACATCTATCACTTTTTTGATTTTGAAATTACACACTGCGTCAAAATGTGATTAAAACTTTCAATGGTCACTCGTTTTTCTTATCGCCAAAAAAATCAGTTAAATCTAAACTACAAAATCTGCACTAATAGCCTTTAATACCTACCACCAACATTTATTATTAGACTTTATTTCTTCTTAGTAAACCTTAATTTTTTAAATTGCTTTTATGCTTTTACGTAATCATGCGCTTGGCGCGAAGGCGCGAACACAAAAAATCAAACAAAAACAAAATCTACAAATAGGAAAAAGAGGCAACCCAACACGCAGTGAAAGTTTATACGTAGCATGCATGGTTGCATAAGTGTGAAACTATTACATTTTACCTTCGAGTATATATCTAATGGAGGCAGCTCCTGCCGCTCGGCAGTGCGAGAAAGAAAGGATAATCGCTGACCTACCCTTCTCTCTCGCGGCAATGTGCTAATTGGTCGTTAGGAGGGATATGTACGCCGCCATAATTAGCACATAGAGAGGGGCATACACTCCTCTTACCGACCAATCAGCACGTTGAAGAGGGAGAGAAAGGTAGGTAACCGATTTTTCTTTCTCTCTCGCACTGCCGGCTGTCAGGGCTGCCTCAGACAGGAAAGATAGGACTCGAAGTATTTTACTTTTGTCCCAATGAAAGCTGGTGGAGAGGCAAAGTTCTTGCGCAAGAAATTGGGTGAACTGTTGGCCAAGAAATTGTAATTTTACACAATTAACTACCCATTGTTTTACACTAACGAGGACTTGACAAAAAAAAAAGGATTTAATTTAAACATCTTGTACAATTTCAGGCTTTAAAATATAAAGGGTAAAAGAATAAAGAGCACCATCTCTTATGGCTGTTAAAAAGTGGCCCCAGAACAGCATTGCATTAACAAAAGGCGCTGGTGTAGAGGCGAGTATGGTGTAAACCAATGAACTTGACCGCAATATTATTAAGTGATGTTGATGTTTAAAAACGGTCTCCTGGAATACCAACGCCATCTTAATTTACTGCAATTTAAGGGCCATTTTTGTAACACAGAGATGGTGATCTTTGTCTCTGGTATCCACTAGCGGCTACAGCTCGCCGGTCTGCTACGTTCCGGATGACGTAATATGCCGAAGCAAGACAAACCCGCAAGCCGATCCGACACGAACGAACCATACGAACAGCGAACAGCTGTTTAGAGAATGTTTTTATTTTTTATCTTTTAAATCTAGCCTAGCTAGTTAGTAATTTCAGTATTTTCAGTACTTGTTGGTGTTTTTGTGTTTATTAGGTATAATTTGTATCACCAAATATGTCTGAAAATTGTATTAAGTGTTGTGTATGTCAAAAACAGTTTAGTACTACTTCTAACTTAAACAAACATGCACGGATATATCATGCAGGTGTGTAATTTTTTTAAACTGGACTAAACTTAATAATATGTATTGTGTATAGTAACATAATTGGTTGTTTATTTTCAGAACAAGTCGATCTTATAATTCCGCCAAAGATTTATAAATACCCATGTACGCAATGTGACAAAAAGTTTGTACATTTAAAAAATTTTAATTCTCACAAGAAAACACATACCACCCAGATCTTGCCTTCTGATCCATCCTTTGTTTCACAAGATAGTAATAATGCAGAATGTCCTATTTGCAAGCTGGCAGCTCCAAAAGAAAATCTAATAATTCATTTTGAAGTGGAGCATGATATAAAGTGTTTATCTCAAACTCTCGAATTTAATACATTTGAAGAATTTGTATTATGGAAAACTGATATGGAACATACCTCCAAGTCGAAATATAGAGTGGAGCGAGGTTCTCAGTGCAATAAAGATGGGACCAGAATAATGAAATATTGCTGCCACCGTTCTGGAAAATATATTGCTAAAGGGAAAGGGTCAAGACACCTGAAAACCCAAGGATCAAACAAAATTAATGGTTTCTGCCCTGCTCGCTTGAAGCTGATTATCGACAAGAACAATCACTGCAAACTATCTTTTGTGGCCCAACATGTTGGTCATGAAGAAAATGACTTTAGGACATTTATTTCTCACAAGTGCAGAAAGGAAGTCTCTGGCAAACAAACTAGCGCTAAAAATTCCCTTTTCGCAAATTCTGGATGATATTCGGGATTCAATAGTGGGGTCACAATTAGAACGGATCCACTTACTTAGTAGAAAGGATCTCTCCAATATCGAGAGGAGTTTTTGTTTACAGTCTGATGTAGTTCGGCATGCAAATGATGCTGTCAGTGTAGATGCTTGGGTAAAGCAACGAGAATGTTCTGGTAGTGTTCTTTTTTACAAACCTCAAGGTAGGACATTTTATCATATTTAGATACGTTTTTATACACATGTTTTATAACCTTATTATTTTAAGATACTGAATTAGAAAGTCATCCGGCCTTACCAAAAGAGGATTTCGTACTGGTAATCATGAATCCAGGTCAGGAGGAAGTTTTTAGGAAGTTCTCTTCAGATTGCATTTGTGTGGACGGAACACATGGTTTAAATCAGTATGACTTTGAGATGCACACTTTGCTGGTAATTGATGACATACGGGAAGGATTTCCGTGTGCATTTCTTATATCCAATCGTTCAGATGAAGTTGTCATGAAGTTTTTTTTTCAACATTTAAAAGAAAAAATTGGGTTTCAAGTGCATTGTAATGTTTTTATGTCGGATATGGCAGAAGCTTATTACAATGCTTGGAAACATGTAATGGGTCCTGCACAGCATAGGTTAGTACCTAAATGGTACATAATATTTATCTAGTTATTTGATTAGTTTAATCATACCTACTTTTAATAGGCTGTTTTGCACGTGGCACGTGGATCGAAGCTGGCGAAAAAATCTTTCCAAAATAAAAACCAAAGAAAAACAAGTAAGTTATATTATAATAAAAAAATGTAATAAAAAATTTAAATTACCTACCAAAAAAATACATATAATATGTAGGTGTCCCGTATCGTAATGTTTAAATTTTGTCGCCGTATACTAGATTTAGTTTCAAATCAAATAACCTAAAAGTTGTATTCCTATTTTCATTTGTTTTCGATCTACAGAAACCTATAACTTTTTTTATTTATTTTTCTTTTAATGAAAAATAAAAAAGTTACGGGGGGTGGTACTTTAAACGAAGTCACGCGGTACCTAATCAAATAACTGCAAACTTTTACTCCTTAACAATTTTTCAGGTTATGGTCTACAAGTTTTTGCGAACAATATTACAGGAGAGGGACGAAAGCGCATTTTTAATCATGCTAGATGATTTTATTGATACTGCCACAAATGACCCGGAGACATTCGAATTTTCCCAATATTTCAAAAATAATTATATAAATAATTTGCAGTGCTGGGCATACTGTCACCGTTTACACACCGGTTTGAACACTAATATGCACATAGAGCGCATGCATAAAACAATTAAATATATCTATTTTGGTGGACGAAAAGTGAAGCGCTTAGACAAAGCCTTAAACGAAATAGAGAAGTTTATTAGAGATCGTTTATTTAATAGAATAATTATACTCTTTAAGGGTAAATTGTCTCACAAACTAACTGAACTTCGCTCACGTCATGACCGTAGTAAAAAACTGTCCACAGAGCTACTCGTTTCAAATGGTGCTGGATGGGAAATTCCCTCAAGTAACTCTTTTGAAGTTTATGTGCTAGAAGAAAGAGAGGAAGGCTTGGCCTGTCAAAATTGTAAGCTAGTTTGCACGGAATGTGATGCATGCATTCATAAATTCACTTGCACCTGCATTGACTCTTGCATAAAATTTAACATGTGCAAACATATACATCTATTGTGTCGATACCTAAAGCAAAAAAACAGCAACCAAATATCAGAAACTGCCATTCCAGGTACGTAACACATTCTTTAAAAATTTTTGTCGAACCTTTTTGATAAAGTACAATATTACATCAGTAATAAATAATTACACAATACCTTCATGAAAAGAAACAAAAAAACTAATAGGTAATTACGTTAATTTTACAGTGTACTCAACCAGTGTTTTTATATTAATCTGATGTAAAAACAAAAGGTAAATTTTTCTATCTATTTTATTATTGGTTGGTTTTTTTTATTAATTTCATTGCATAATAATTTAGCCAGAGTATCTAGCTTGGTTAGATGTCGATTTTTGTTTTGTATGATATGATATCCATTTGTTAATAATACAGCTACCTATAATAACTTTGTTAATTTAGATGAGCACAATTTGGTAAAAAAGCGAAGATCCCAATGCTTCTGAAGTTGCTGGAATTGTAACAAGCCTTTCAGTCAAGAAGTTTTACATAATGGGGGATGTTGCCAAAGAAGTGCAAAAACTAAAAATAATTTTACCCAGTTAATGACATCTGTAGTAACTATGGAAAAAGTTGATGCGGTAAAAAAATGGATCTCATTGAACCAACACTAGAGGCAATAAGGGGAAAAAGCAGCTAGGAGAACCACCCAAATGAGTTCCTCAAGTCCCAGCAACAAAAAAATAGACCCGCAGCGGGGCAAAATTACACTCGCAAAAAAAAAAAAAAAAAAAATCGGGCGGTAACAAGTTTAATCGCACCCACAAACGAGGAAATGCAATCAATTGTATTAAGATCTGTTTTTAAATAAAATTTCTTTAACTTAACAGTAATTTTGTTCTTGTTTTTTTCTATTCCTCATTTTTATATTTTGTAGGTACAGGGTCATCCAGCGAGAACTGAACAGGGGCTTATTTTTTACCTGTACATGGGTATATTATTATACTTTCTAGCAACAGATAAATAAACTAACTTCATAAATTTTAGTAATTGTCCGGAAATTTTTCCGATTTTGACCAAATTGGTATACGGGGGTTTTTTGGGTCTAATTAGAAAATCTGGAGCAATTTTTTTCGAGATATTCATCATCAAAGTTGAAAATTAAACTAACCTTATTTTCACTATATCTCTTCTTGTACACAATTCTTGATTTTTATTTGTTGGACAAAATATTTTATAAACACCCTTTAAAACCTTATATTTTTAGTTATTTTAACTTTTTCCATTAAATTGCGAAGCTTCACTTTCAAGCGAGGCGGCCATGATTCCCTAGTGTATACATGGTTGCGGCCACTATCCGACGTGTGAAAGTGGAGGTTTGCAATTAAATGGAAAAAAGGTGTAAAATAGATATAAAAACAAGTTTTTAAAAAGTGTTTTTAAAAATATTATGTGCAAATTATAGTGTAAAAATACAAGAATTCTGTGCAAAAAGAAGGAGAATAGTATAAATAAGGTTAGTTTAGTTTTCAACTTTAAGGATGAATATCTCGAAAATGAAACGTTGCCGAAAAATAATTTTTTCAGATTCGTACTCAAAGCCCCAAAAACATCCTCTGTATCGTATACCTCAAATTTGGTCAAAACGGAGAGGAGGCAACTTTCGTTTTGAGCAATTAACCAATTTCTGTGTTTATACAGTGAACTTATTATAAATACACATTAGGCGTAAAAGATAAAAAGACATTTTAAAAAAAACAACCTCCAAATTTGTAAACAAAAACTGACAGCTGGTTCGGTTCGTTATTCCGGCGTGCGACGTCATCCGGAACGCTGCAGACCGGCGAGCTCTAGCCGCTAGTCTGGTATCCATGCATTAAACAACTTGGCAGTTTTTTTACTTCGAGCATATACCTACCTAAAGGCAGCCTTGCCTCTAGGCTGTGTAAACAGCAAAACAGCCATAAGAGAGGGTGCTCCTTTAACTCTCTAACCTCTATACAAAAATCTGACAGCAGACAGCGACAGCGATTTATGACAGCTACAGCTGACAGCTTTTTGGGAAGTAAACAAAAAAAAACTATGAAAAATTAGTTTCGTCTATTTTTATTATTTATAAAAGAAAAAAAACAATTGTCGCTGTATTTTGATACGTATTATTTGGCTTTACTGTTGTGTTAAAGTGGTTGCTGTTATATAATGTAAGTACATATTTTTTACATTTATGTCCTTATTGTTTTTTTTTTGGATCAATGAAGAGCAGGATCTATAGTTTTGCATTTAAAATTCTTGAGAACATTTTGTTTATAAAGTTTTTTATGTAACAATTTTGTGTAGCTTAAATTAGCAAAGACCTGAGGTGAAGAATCCATTCTCAGGTCTGTTAAATACAAACACTAATAGCTAAATTAAAATTAAAGTACTAAACTAAAAAAACATTTTTGGGGTTTAAATTTTATTTAAAACGACAAATAACCTTGGATATTCTCTCAAAATATCATTTCAAGTTAAAGGTTGTTGGGTATCGTTAGCAGATTTTTAAATTTACTGTAGTAGTTTCATATATATAAAAGATATTCCTAAATATCTCACAAATATTTTAAAAAATATGTTTTTGGTCAAATTTATAACATTTTCTTGCAAAAAAGGAAATAAAGAAATGATAATTAAATATAGATGACCAAGGTGGATGATATCTTTCATATAAAGGCATATATAAAACAATAGTAAAATATAAAATTTTATTTACATTTTCCTTTATGATGGGGTAAATTGATAATAGTAAGAAGATCCATACCTTTGGTATGATAAATCATAGAGAGTTAAATAGATTGTATGTGGAAATGAAAAATTAATCGATTGTTTAGAAGTTTAAATATCATTAATCTACATTAATCAACAAATCAATATAATTAATAAGTTACAATTTCAGGGGATATTTATAAAACCTACTTATTAAAATGGGTTATATATATGTCCAATATTTTTATGTTACTTTATTCTTGTTTGAATATCTTTAATGTTTTAATATGTTTAGTCTGGGAGTTCTATAATATTTCTATGTAAAAAGGGAATTTTTTTTTCATTTTTTATTAAATTTTTTTTTTTTGGGGCTGATTTAACCCGAAATCACTTGTCGGAAAATTTTTAGTTTTTATTATAGCCCACTCCCAACTCAAAACTGTACAAACTTTTTAAAACTCCCTTAAAAAAAGGGCCCAAAAGAAAGATTTTATGGAAATACACTTTTTTTTTATAAGATAAAATTTAATTTTTTTTATTTAAAAATATTTTTAATAAAAGAACAAAAATATTATTTTTTTTAAAGTAAAAAATTGTCTAGTGATTTGAGAGTTTTATGTTGGAGCCGGACTTGGAAAAATTTAAAAGGCCTATTTTTAAATTTAAATTATTTTTATTTTTGGGGATTTAAATTTGAAAAGGAAGCCATTCGATTGTTTCTTGGGCTCGACCAACAAAACTGTCTAAAATCACTAGACAATTTTTTGAATTTTTAAAAGTAAAAATAAAATTTTTGTTGTGCTATTTTTTATTAAAATTATTTTGTTTTAAATGAAGGTGAAAAAAAATTTATCTTATAAAAAATAGGTGTTTTTAAAATCTTCAATTTTGGCTGTAATCAGTTTTAAGAAGGAGGAATTTTAGGAAAGTTTGTACAATTTTGAGGTTAGGTCCGAGTGGGGGTTATATCATAAAAACTAAAAAGTGTCCGACAAAATTTGACTTCAGATTCGTGATCAGCGACCCAAAAACCCCAGTATACAAAATTTCAAAAATCGGCCGTGGGCCCGGTAAGTAAAAAATTACCATATTTTGATATACCTTATGTATTTTTTTATTGGTAATTTTTTCTTGCCCACGGCCGATTTTTATTGAAATTTTGTATTTTTTCCTGAATCATTTGTCGGACCCCTTTTAGTTTTTTAGAATAAGTCCCACTACCCAACAAAATTACAACTTTCTAAAATTCTCCTTCTTATACAGCCAAAATTGATTTTATGGAAATAACTTATTATTTTATAAGATAAATTTGATTTCACCTTCATTTAACAAATATTTTAATAAAAAATAGCACAACAAAATTTTATTTTTACTTTAAAAATGTCAACAAATTGTCTAGTGATTTTAGAGTTTTGTTGGTACGCAGGCAAACCAAGAAACAATCGAATGGCTTTCCTTTCAAATTTAAATCCCCAAAAATAAAAATAATTTAAATTTATAAAGTAGGCCATTTAATTGTTTCGCGAGTGTCTGGCGTACCAACATAAAACTCTCAAATCACTAGACAATTTTGTTGACATTTTTAAGAGTAAAAATAATATTTTTTTGTTCTTTTTTTTATTAAAAATATTTGTTAAATAAAGGTGAAATTAAATTTATCTTATAAAATAATAAGTGTATTTCCATAAAATCTTTCATTTTGGCTGTAGTTAGTTTTAAGAAGGAGGAATTTTAAAAAAGTTTGTACAGTTTTGAGGTTAGGTCCGAGTGGGGCGTTATAACTCAAAACTAAAAGTGTCCGACAAAATTTGATTTCAGATTGGATCAGCGCCCCAAAAACCCAGTATTCAAAATTTAATAAAATCGGCCGGGGCCCGGTAAGTAAAAATTACCCAAATTATTTACATAGAAATATTATAGACTACTTTTCACACCAAACCTGCGTAATATTATACAGGGTCTCTCATTTTCCACACTTTTGTGAGTGGCATGCTTCAAATTTCTCAGAAGCAGTGTTTTTGGGAAATAATCCAAACAAACTTTTTTTTAAAATGAAACACTATATTTTTTAATATTTAAATAAAGCCTTTTTAAAAAACAAGCATAAATAATTTTAATATTAAGAAAATGCTCAATTTAAATATTAAGAAGTATACTGGGTGTCTCATTAAAAAAAAAATATGTTTGAGTTATGTCTCAAAAATAGTACCTTCATAAAAAATTTAAAGTACGACACTAAATTTTACGTAAAAAGTTCTATAAGAGTCGTTTTTTTACTTTTTTAATAATTTATCGGGCAACTAAGATACGAGGGGTGCCCAAAAATGCAACTTTTTCAAAATCACCCCGTAGGTCAGAAACTAATAGGACTATGATAAATCTGTGTATGGCATGTTTAATTTTACAAAAAAGTGGCACACTGCTGCGAAAATCGCCACTCTCTATCTTTAAAAATATGCAAGATATTTCGCAAAAGTGTCAAATTACCATAATTATCATATTTGTGCCTGTACATTTGAGATGACAACTTGGGAAGCCAGCATAACCTGTAATTATTTGTCTACAAGATTAGTTATTGTAGCCTGGGTGGCATTAATAAATTGGAAAAAATGAATTTTATGATTAAAAAAAATCCAAAGTGTTTTTTAGAATTTCCTCTCATATAAATATTCGACTGTTTTTGCCATATTTGTTTTGTATATGTTATATTTTATCAGAATATTTCCTAAATGTAGACTGAATACAAGTAGAGATATATGGAGATTAAAAATAAAGAATATTTTTATAGCACAGTGACAGAAGTAAAAATTGCATAGTAAAATTTGTTTAACAATATCATCCTAGCTATTATTGTTAGTATGGTTACCATGGCAAATTTTCGTTATAATATGCACAAGGAAATTAATATTAAAAATAAGATGTTTACCCGTTAGTTTTATAGTTTCTCAGAATTGAAAGATGAAATATAGCCACTTAAAGTTGCTATCACGCCTTTACTTAAAAAATAGCTATTTAGTTATTTGTTTTATGTCTAGTGAAACACATTTTATTTATTTTTATAACTAAATAATAATTCTTGAATCTGACAAAAGGGGTCCTTAATCATACTTTTTTTTAAGAGTGAGTAGTGTTCCAAATTAAAGTATTCATCCCATTGTTAAATTGCAACTATTAGTTATTCTTAAGGTGGGCTGGGCTGGATTTAATTTTATTATTAAAAATTTGCATAATAAATAAGAAGAGCAATTACTAACTATTATTGCCGAAGGTCGTTTAATCTGTTAAATTTACTTTTTATTAAGTGACAAACATGACTAGATTGTAAATTGAGTTGTAAATATTGTAAAATCGTACAAATAGGATTGAAAACGCCAGTCCAGGAGTAGAATACAGGGACATTCCAGACAGAACAGGGTCATATTTGTGGCTCTCCTTGTATTAAAAAATGAAATAGTCATCTTGTGTATTTTTCCCGTAGAAGCCTAAAAAACACTTGAACGAATAATTTGAATTGAAACAAAAAGTATATGAGATAAAAAAACACACCTTATTTACTGGTTCGTTTTTTAAATTCATTCTGTTCAATATATTTCAATAAAAAGATTTTGAATTTATTTTCAGTAACAACAGAATAGAAACCTAAAATAAAAAAGGTATCAATAAAGACTTTAAATACAAGAATAAAAAAGTCATTATTCACAGTCATTCAATATTAAAGTTATAAGAATTGATTTAGTAATAATGTTAAAAGACTGTCTGCCCATGGAAGGAAAAAGACACGATTCGTACCCATACCTTTTTAAATAGTGAATTTTTACTATGCGCTGATCATTTATAGATAGGTTTTACAGGATTTCTGCAGTTTATTGACTAGAAAAAAGACCTACCCAGTGCAAAAAAATAGCTACCTTAAAACAATTATTATATTACGGCCGAGTGATGAACGCGTTGACAATTTAGCATGGATTAGCACAGCGTTAACAACGGTTTAGAATGTTTAACAAAATATCATTATCAGTGTTATTCAATGATTTTAGTAGGCAACCTGTCAAAATCTGACATTTGGTTAAACATTTTAAACCGTTGTTAACTTTAACAATTGCTAAGTCCATTGCTAAATTTAACAACGTGATCATCACTGGCCGTCAGTATGCCAACCAATCGATATATATATATATATATATATATATATATATATATATATATATATATATATATATATATATATATATATATATATATAATATATATATATATATATATATATATATATATAAGGTGCCAAGATTGAGTGCATGCATGGGGATCTGGAAATCGTAAAGATACGAAGTCGGTAAATTGGCAAAGTTGCGCATTTAGGTGCCTAACAACATGCCGTTTAGAAAGTTAAATTCGAGTACCTTGAGATTAAAACTGAATTTGGCATTTCGTTTTTTATTTTTTCAACGTTATTTAAAGATAGGAAAAAGATCACTTTCTATGGTCATTTTTTAAGCTCTACAAAACAGGTTGAGAGATTTTCTGTATGCGTTTTTTGTTAAACCATCATCAAGTTTATTTTTTTAAATACGACACTCAATTGTTTATTGCATTTTTTGAAGATTTATAATCCCAATTACAATGATGTATAACACTTAATATTTTTTGTTAAATAAACATATTTTTCATAAGAGGCAATGAGTTAGACAAGGAACGCACATCATTTCTTATAGGGGCGTTCCATATTTGTTAATAAATATTAAGTGTTATACATTTTTGTAATTGGGATAATAAGGGGTTCAAAAAAATTAAATAAAAAACCCAGGTCCGTATTTAAAAAAATAAAGTTGATGATGGTTTAACGAAAACGAAACGTCGTACGGAAAATCTTTCAACGTTGTTTTGTAGAGCTTAAGGAGTGGCCATGAGAAAGTGTATTTTGTTTTTCCATATCTCTTTAAATAACGTCAGAAAAAAATAAAAACGAAATCGGCCAATTTCGGTTTTTCCCAGATATCTCCGGATGTACTCGGAATTTTGCAACTTTCTAAAGTGGACATAGTTAGTACAATAAATACACACTTTTTATAATTTAACCGACTTCGATCTCTTGCGGCCGAGATCCCCATGCATGCACTGAATCTGTGGCACCCTGTATATATATATATATATATATATATATATATATATATATATATATATATATATATATATATATATATATATATATATATATATATATATATTATATATATATATATATATATATATATATATATATATATATATATATTATATATATACAGTGTGTCCCAAATTGGTGGGGAATGTATGGGGATCTTGGAAACCACGATAGATAGAAAATCGGTTAAATGGGGAAAGTTTTGGACAATTATGTTAGTAAGCTAATGCCGTTTACTACATGGTTTTATCTATTCAGGTTTTTGAGAAATTTTGAAAAAACCTAAAACATGCATTTTCGAAAATCGGCCATATTCTTTTTATAAGTGAGAATTTTTTAAATCTGTAAAAACTTCTTCAAAGCAACTTTTTTTGTAGAATATGATCGATTAGTCAATTTTTATTTTCTACGTTTCGGGTTTTTAGAATCATCATCAACTTTATTTTTTCATATGGACGCCATATTGGATTTTTACGCAGCCAAATAGTGCTTTTTATTCTGATTTCAACAATGTATAATATGTTATAATTTAAGACTTTATAACCTCATTTATTTAAAAAAACAAATATTTTCTCAGTTGGCCTTGATTTCGGAGAAAGTATTTTTTTTGTAAACAATAAAATATTAGTAATTGGCAAAATAGATAAGCTGAACAGATATTTTACAGAAATGGGTTTGGCGAACATAGCTATAACGTTACAGCCCGGTTAGGAACGTAAATAATAAACCTTTTGAACATGGTGATTTTCCTTAAAAAAATTGATTAATTATTTTCTTAAAAACGGTAAGATATAGGTATAGGAAGATGTTAATAAAACTTACTTAAAATTTTGTGTAGAATCAGAATATGCAATAAAAAAGAGGGTGTTCTATTTAAAATTACAATGTTGCCGTTGGTTTCGGTTGGATTTGGCAACGCTGCACTTGCAAAAATATTTTTAAAAAACACCATAATATTTTATTTCTCATAAACAGTTGATTTTGTCGATGTCAATCAGGCATACTTTTTTTTAGTTTAAGGTTAAATCTATCCAATAATACTGTTGAGCCTTTATCATACTTGGTGTTAAAAAAATTGCTATTATTGTGTCGGAGCTAGTCCGTCCCTGGCAAACTAAGTAAGCCAAACATGATTTAATGAGTTCATTTTACGAATTTTACGATTTTAAAAATGAATTAATGAATAAGGTGCCCCATTAAAAAAAAGGTAATTTTATGTTGTATTTTTTGTGTTTTAATTCCAGTCATTTTTATAAGTGTTCTTTAGAATTCTACGAGATAAAATGCGGAAGATGGCTATTTCCTTTTTTTTTAATACGAAAAACGCCACAAATCTGCCCTGTTCAGTAAGTTTTCACGTCTGAAATATAATTGGGAAAAATAAAAATCTGCTTAACTAACCAGAAGTAACCATGACCAATCAGGACTAAGGGCTTTTGAATTTGTCTAAAAGGTTGGTCATGTTTAGTTCTGGTTAATTAAAGCGGTTTTTTCCCCAATTATATTTCAGACGTAAGAATGCGGGGATCTTTTAGAAAAGACCCCGATTTGGCAACAGAGTACGCTTTTATATAAATATTTAAATTTACTGGTACTATAAGAGCAATAGGCTATTTGACTGATTTTGAAAAATCATTTTAAATTATTCTTTGGTACCTAACAAACACAATACATTTTATATTCTGGGAAATCTGCTGTATTTTCAATAAAACTCAATGTTAAAGTTTAAATTATAAAATTCGCGCTAAAAACGCTGTCTCTGAAATGGCGTCGACATATGTTTCGCGTGACGTCATATGCAAGTTAACAAGTTAACAACGAGTGCAACTGCAGTAAATTTTGTTAATAATTTCTCAACTTATTGGCTAAAATGGTATATATAAATGGTGTGTAGTGCCACAATGTACCAATACTTCTCTGAAAACACTACAAAAACTGTTTATATGTCCCAAAAAATCCTAAAGGGCAAAAAAAGTTATTACAATTAGCTCGAAGAGATCCAAACAGCTTTGTATCGCATTCAAATGATTTTATGTGTGAAGATCACTTTAATGTAAGTATACAAATATCCTGCTTTAAATACCTACCGATTTATATACAAAAAATGTCGCCTTTAGATAACTTATAAACACGTATAACCTAACTTTTGGATTAGAATGATTTTGGTTGTTCTAGAAGTTAAATACCTAGCAAGTGAGTAATTTCTCTTTTTATACTTAACGGTTTTATTATTGAATTGCAGATGAAAACTGATATAATAAATTACACGAAATACAAAATGGGCTTCGCGAAAAATTTACTTACTTACCCTCCATAAACATAACCTACAATAAGATTTTGAGAAATACTGAATGATGAACACGTAAATAAATAATTTTTTAGAGGTACTTACACAGCTGTTTTTACATTTTTGAGTTCTGCAGCATAGTAGTCAGCATTATTTTTAAAAAAACGCACAATCATAAATGCGTCTATCTCAGGTAGGTTTCTGTTATTGGCTTGCACAAAATTTATGTCCATTTTGAGGTACGAAACGGATAATTATGTTACTTGAAATATGTTTTTTTATATAAAATGGTCAAGAAACAGTTATTTAGATAGTTAAAGATCAAAATAACACCTGAAAACACACAACACAAAGCTTGTGACATTTATTTACTTGCAAGTGACGTCACCAAAATTGTAACCAATCACAGAGCGTTCCAGTCGCTGAATGAATTTTAAAAATGTTTGAATTTTAATACGTATATTTTGCCATAAATATGCATATTTTACTTTATATTATAGAGAAATATGCTTCTTTATACTATTATCTGATAGGATGACCACAATTTAAAGCTTATTTTCAATGGTGGCAAAAAGCCTATTAAGTGCTTGCCTGCACAGCAACACGATCACTGCCGTTGATAACGTGGTGAAAAATGAAGTTCAAGGTTTGCATGTTTTCAAAAAAAAATCTATATTTTGATATTGCTTATTTATAGCAACAAATTAGCAACAAAATCGTGTGATACAGTCGACAGGTAATCAACGATTTATCAAAAATCCCTGATATCTTTATATCAATACAGCAGTAATTTTGATTTTTTGAAATCGGCTTGAGCAACAAAATCCTTATTTTAGCAACTACTTAACTACAAATTCCAGTGATTTTTTTATCGAGTGTTGCAAATTTACCCCTGCTAGGCTGATAGAACTTCTTTTTATCCATTCTCTTCATAATTTTCCTATAAAAAAAAAATAAATGAGCCACACAATGTATTTTAAACACCCTATAAAAAAAGTCGTTTCGTACCGCCTTAATCAAATTAAAAGGTTGATCTAATCTTAAAAATAAAAAAAGGAAGCTAAATTACAAGTTGGATAGCCAAGAGGCTATTAAGGTCCCCGAGAGCGCTATTTTTAGCCCCATTGTGTCCCTAGGTTTTAAAATAACACGCACGCACACTCCATATCACAATGAAAAGCGTGAAGGACTTATACACTGAGATTTCCCGCTCAAACTTTCATTTGATGTCGGCTGTCGGTCTAGTGTGGTGGGATTTGGGGTAATTTTTCTCTGTAACACGGTTCACACGCCAACTTTCAGTTTTGATGTTTGTTTTTTTAGTGGTTATCGTATGATTAATTAACTGTAAGTTTTTCAGTAGAGTGTTATAAAAATGTTTGGGTGGTCATTTCTTAAAGTAAATACAGTTTTTTTAATTTGGTTTTTGAGAAATAACATCCTGTTATACCTAAAGGTTTTTTTAAGTAATTTGTTTTGTTGTTGTGACAGATGCCTGTTTACTTGCATATAATATGCCCATTACAACATCTTAACAATGTATCATTTTAAGAAATTATTATTATTATAATATTTTTTTAAGCTTGGTTAAATGTTTTATTGAAAAATGCAGTATGTTATTTTTATAACAGAATGACAACCCTATTAAACCAAATTCTAAACTAAACATTTTTTTAAAATTTTTTTTAAAAAAGAGGCTTCAAAACAGAGGTTTCTTATCCTGTTTTTCAAACACCTGTAACTTCGACTAAATTTTATAAACTGCCACATATACTGCTTAATTTTTTTTTCTGGTCATGACCTTGTGCAAAAAGCAATATTTATTGTTCTAGAAGATATACATCCGCTTAAATAAAGGGTTAAATGCTCCCTGATATTTGCAGCATTTCTTAAAATTCTTTATTTTTCTGAAGATTTTTAGCTATTTGCTAAAGACTAAAGAGTGGTTGAAAAAATTACTATTACGGATTCAAATTCCAGGCAAAAATACGTTGGAAACCGTATGTCGTATTGCGGATCCCGTCATTTTTGAAATTCTTCATTTTTTTAAAGATTTTTATCAATTTGCTGAAGACAAAGGGTGATGGAGCAAAACTGTACAACGGACAATAAAGCTAGATTTAGTGCTCGATCGACGGTCAGAGCTGACATTTGTCAAACGTAACTATATAAAAGACAATGTATAATTAACTAGAGAACAGACCACGTAGCAGTCTATTAGCCCTAAACTGTTGTTGATACAGCTACGTTTGACCGATGTCAGCTCTGACCGTCGCCGTCGCGTGGGATGAAGCGACACTGCCATCCAAATTACTCTACAGCTCATGTAGTTTATCCTTTTAAGCTTATTTTTTTGTAAATGCTCATCTTGAATTTGCCTATCGATCCCCCTTTTTCGATTTTCGATTTGGGTTTTTATTTACCGAAAATTTGTCTCCAAACTTTGATTTTTATGAATCTAGAATTTCTTTTCAAAGCAGACACTTTCCGGGAAAATATTTGTTAATTATTTATTGGTTAATCCTAGGTATGTCAAAAATGATCGCTGTTACAGAACATGATTTTTTACACAAAAAGTATTTTTTGCATAAGTTTTTAAATTTTTCTATTCGGCCATTTTTCCAGAGGTTCCAAAATGTGTCCAAAAATTCGGAAAAAGATTATCCGTATTCCTTGAACAATTCTGAACAATTTTGTTACGTCAAATTTTTCCTGCACTCTTATGAGTAAAAGTCCCTTTTCGTGAAAAAAAAACAACATAATTGCCGTTTGGGAAAATAATAAAAATATGTTGCCCCTTATTTAAACCTAATCTTGCTGATCATTTTTGCGCCAAAAATTCGTATTTACATAAATATCAAAGTTTGGAGACAAATTTCCGGAAAATAAAACCCAAATTAAAAATCCAAAAAGAGGCATCGATAGGCAAATTCAAGACGAGAATCTTAAAAAAATGAGCCTAACGGTTAAACTAAATGAGCTGTACAGTAATTTGGATGGCACAGTGTCGCTTTTTCCCACTATGCGTCGGTCTAGCACTAAGTCTAGCCTAAATCTTGCTTTTTTTACAAGTTGTTGATCAGAAAAAAATTTTAAGCATCTCTACATTGGATTCTATTAGTTCCAGACGAAGAACAGGCTAATTTTGCGGTGGCTCTTTAAACTAAATTTGAGTCTAAATAACTTTCATTGAAGTAATTCTTTTATACAGGGTAGTTGGAAAATACATAAACAAAATTTTATGACGGACTCTAAACATCAGAATGGTTCGATTTAAACGAACTTAATTGTATCTGAAATTTTTTCGGTTGGCAAGTAAATTAAATTAAATTAATTTTAAGAAATCTTGGTTTTTTCTTAAATTCTCGAAAGTGTTAATATTTGTCAATATCACAAATTATTGAAACTACGATTTTAAAAAAACTACTCGTCGGTCGGAGGTCGCCTCTGACCGACGAGTAGTTTTTTTTTTTAAATCGCAGTTTAAATATTTAGTATATTTTGGGAGATTTATTAACTTTAAATTTTATTTTACAACTAGCATTCCTTCGATTTCCATATATATTCAGCAAAAAGCTTAGGAGACGGCTTTGGACATTGCTCTGAACGCTCGATCTTGCTTTTGGAGGGAGAGAAGTCAGGCATCAAAGCCAGCAAAAATATAAAATTGAACGGCTGGCGCTGTACTTTTTCCTAGTTTGCTGTGATCCTTACTACCTGCTTCGAACAAGATCGCGCGTTCAGAGCAATGTTTGTAGCCGTCCTGAAGCTTTTCGCCAAATTTATATGGAAATTGAAGATATAATTTTACATACTGCAATTTAATAGTCAAGAACCGAATTGGGCGACCTTTCCCCTCTGCCAACCGGGGATTATTTTTTTATCTCATATAGTATGTAAACCAATGTATTTCCTAAGAAATAATGGTCAAGTCTATGATCGAAAACTTCTGAAAATATATCAGGAAACTTTAAAAATATGTGGAAGTAATAAAAATATAAAAATAAAAACTAAACATTTAATAAGATAAAGATAAAAGATTATCACAGGTAGTAACATAAATCCTCAGATTTGGCTGGATATCTTTGCTTGGTTTGAATAGTACTTGCTTTTGGAAAATTTTACAAAACCTGCTTTTAAAGGTAGCAAAGCTCGAGTGATTTTAAGAAACGGGTTGAATTAAATTTCCGAAAGCAAGAATTCAAAACCAGGCAAAAAATATACGGCTTAAAATATGGACACAAATCTTATTTGAAAAAACAATGCCGCGAATGAAACAAACTTAAAACCAAACTAATATTTATTAGACAATATAAAATCAGTCGCTACTGAGGTAAAGAATTCGTAAAATTATCAATTTTTTAGCTAGTTACATTTTCTGTTTTTTTTTTTATTAGAAAGACATTTGGATTTTTTACATTTTAAATGGGATTATTGACCATTATTCGTGCAATCTAACATATTTTTTAGGCAACCATTCGCAAGAGCTGGGGAACAAATCCTTTGGAATCGAATCCAGAAATTAATTCCTTTTTAATGATCCTAAGGCAGGAATCGATTACTTTTTAAAAATATGATCCGTGATCCGTTATATAATTTTAAAATGATGATTGGAAGAATCTGATTTCAATTTTTAATATGAGTCAAATCGGTTTATAAATGTCAAAATCAAAATTTCCAGATTTTGACCTAGCCTAGCACCCTTAAAAAACCCCCATACCCCCAATTTAAGGCAAAAAAATTAATACTTAAAG